>JARBWK010000005.1:141568893-141602704 GCA_030556195.1 Anolis apletophallus
TCTCACACCTCTCTCTCTCTCTTCTTTCTTTTTCAATTTCTGATGCAAATATAAAGACTTTGATTGAGGAAAAAATAATTTTGTCCTGCTAATTAGAGTGGTGCACAGAGCACAATCTTTTCATACAAATGTTAGCTGTCTCACTCAGGAACAGTTCTGTGAATTGTTTTGCACATAAAAAGGTCTGTCTTCAGTTATGTATTTGCCTGTATTGCCACCCTGTGGATGAATGCAGCTACAACCATTGCAAATCTGTTTCTCTCACAGAACAGTGACATAATGTACATTCAATAACTTTAACTCAAAAGCTTAGCTGAACTGTTTAACCATTATTCCCCCTAGCTAATTTGTACTAATTTGTCTGAATTTGTACTAATTTGTCAGCACTGTTATACAAATATGAGCTGAATGAAACACAAGTTTATTAGAACCTAATCCCACTCAGACAGATACACACATACGCACTTGCTATTTCATCTTAATCGGTAGATTTTAAGACTTTCATATTTATAGTTTCATAACTAACAGAGGTAGAAAAAATGATGCTGCTTCATCCTGAACTTTACCAGGCAAAAGCATATTGGTTGCTTTGGGCATTCGGCTGTGTCCAGTAGGCTTGGTCTCTGAGTAATTAGAATTAAATGATATCGGAAGAGATTCGTAAGAAATGCTACTTTTGAGTTTTACCGCATCTCGACGGCCAACCAGGAAGTGGACTTTGTTTATCAAACTTCGGGGCCAGGATTTTCTTAAGTATCGTAATTAGGTCGAATGGGGGGGGCATCCTCCTCCTCTCTCACCACCCTCCCTCCTGCCCTTGCCAATAAACTGAAGTATTGGCAAGGCAAGCCCTAAGCTCTCTCCTCCTTTCGGCTGGAAGCCTGGAAAAATGTAAACAGAGAGGTTTACTCAAAACTAAATCCGCAAAGGAAGTAAACAGAGAGGTTTACTCAAAAGTAAATCCGCAAAGGAAGTAAACAGAGAGGTTTACTCAAAAGTAAATCCGCAAAGGAAGTAAACAGAGAGGTTTACTCAAAAGTAAATCCGCAGAGGAGGGCACTTTGGATGAAGTGCCCTCCTTTGTGGATTTACTTCTGAGTAAACCTCACTGTTTACATTTTTCCAGGCTTCCAGCCTAACAGAGGAGCTTAGGGCTGGGCAAACTTGGGCCCTCGCTCCCTCCCTCTGGTGTTTTGGACTTCAACGCCCAGCATTTCTCACAGCCCCAGGCCTCTTCCTTTTCCCCTCAGCCTGGGCAAACTTGGGCCCTCGCTCCCTCCCTCTGGTGTTTTGGACTTCAACGCCCAGCATTCCTCACAGCCCCAGGCCTCTCCCTTTTCCCTCAGCCTGGGCAAACTTGGGGCCCTGCTCCTCCCTCTGGTGTTTTGGACTTCAACTCCCAGCATTCCTCACAGCCCCAGGCCTCTTCCTTTTCCCCTCAGCCTGGGCAAACTTGGGCCCCTCCCTGTCCCTCCTGCCTGCCAGGATCTAAAGCGTCAAAGAGTATTCGGGGTAGTTGCACACAACAGGTGAGAAACCAACCTAATGTATAATAGAACGAATGCTAACTTACAAAGTGCCTAAATATTATAAGTATTAAACAGCAGTAATAACAATGGACGCACACTACAAACGCTGTGCCCAGGTCCCTGGTTTTGCATATATTCCTGTATAAACCCAAGTATATATAACAACTAAAGAGTAGAGATTATGAGAACCTGGGTATAAGAAGAGGTAGGGGTTAACATAAAATTCAAACTGAAGTATTCCATCTCAGGCAGCAAATGCTCCCCACAGAATATGTATGTGCAGTGCACACAGGCAGCCTCTAGGCTGGAAGCCTGGAAAAATGTAAACAGAGAGGTTTACTCAAAGTAAATCCACAAGGAGGGCACTTTGGACGAAGTGCCCTCCTTTGTGGATTTACTTTTGAGTAAACCTCTCTGTTTGCATTTTTCCAGGCTTCCAGCTGACCGGAAGAGCTTAGGGCTGGGCAAAGTTGGGCCCTTGCTCCTTCTCTCTGGTGTTTTGGACTTCAACTCCCACCATTCCTCACAGCCTCAGGCCTCTTCCTTTTCCCCTCAGCCTGGGCAAACTTTGGCCCTCATTCACTCAGGATCGGGGCGAGAGAGAGGCAGCGAGGAGCGAGGGGGCCTCCTCTTTTTTGCTGCTTCCAAGAATAGAATACCCCCCTCCCTCCTCCTTCCCTCCCTCCTTCCTATTTGGAGAGTCCCATCTAGAATTCAGTGTGATTTATTCCAGTTTTGGCCTACAACTCCCAGAAATCCCAGCCAGTTTACCAGCTGTTAGGATTTCTGGGAGTTGTAGGCCAAAACCATCTGGAATGCTCATGCGCTGGCATACGAACTACTAACGAATTTCGTTAGCAATTACGTTACATTTTAGAATTTTTTGGAAATTTTTTTGTAAGTCTTTCTATTACTAATCAACCCCCATTTGATTTTAGAATGGTGATTTTTGGGTTCTAAACCAAGCCTAGTGCCCAGACCAAATATTTAAATATGGTTATAATGTTTAAAGATTTGTTATGGACACCTGATAGCTATGTTCAAATATTTGAGGAAATTTTTTAATATGGCTATCATGTCTCCTCTCAGCCTTCTTTTTTCCAAGTTAAACCTCCCAAAGACACATGAAAAGATCTGTCTCTAGTTATGTATTTGCCTGTATTGCCTTCTCAGCCTTCTTTTTTCCAAGTTAAACTTCCCAAAGACACATGAAAAGGTATGTCTCTAGTTATGTATTTGCCTGTATTGCCAGGGCTTGGTTTCCAAAACTTGTTTGGTCACCCTTCTCTGGGCACATTCTAGCTTTTTGTGTCCTTCTTGAATTGCCCAGAACTGAACACAGTATTCCAGCTGAGGTCTGACACTATGCTCTTATTGATAGAGCCTAGAATTGTACTGGCTGTTTTAGCTGCCACTTCACAACTTGTAGTCTACTAAATCCTTTTCATGTGTACTATTTGAAGCCAAGTGTCACCTATCCTATATCTGTTCATCTCATTTTTCTTTTGTGCAGTAGCATGCATTTCTCCATGTTGTAATTCATTTTATTATGAGCTTTGGCCCAGTCCTCTCATTTGTTAAGGTCATTTTGGATTCTGAGCCTGTTCACTGGAGCATTAGCTATCTTTTCTAATCTGATGTCATTTACAGGTTTGATAAGTATGTCCTTGATTTTGTCGTCCAAGCAATTGGTAATGATTTTGTCAACTCTCCACTTGTCAACTCTCTCCAGGATGAAGAAGAGCCATTCCAGTTAAGCAGTTCTCAATCCACCACCCATAGCATTGTCTTGTCCACATTATATTAGCTTCTTTGTGAATATATCAGGGGGGGAGGGGCTTGTTAAAGGCCTTACTGAAATCAAGATATGCCATTTCCTTCATATACCAAGGTTATAACGCTATCAAAAAAGAGATACCCTTTATCTGCCTTGACTTGTTTATGAGAAATTCATGATGACTTTTTGTGAGCATAGCATTATTTTCTAAGTGCTTCTGAATCTATCCTAGTATTGATATCAGACTGACTGGGCAATAATTGTTTGGACCCCACTACCTTAAAAAAAGAAGAAGATGGGAACATTTTACTTAATTTTGTGCGCTGGAACCTCTCCTACTCTCTGTGAGATGCAAGCCATCCCTTACCAGAGGCCAAATTTCATTAAACCTCAGGCCATGGTGCAGGATCCTCTCCATTGGCGCCCCCTTGTCATAGGGGAGAGGCTTGCATACCCTAATGAAGTTGTGAGCTATGCTGGCGGTGGCAAAATAGTCCCTGGTAGGGCCTCCCATGCCAGACACGTCACAACTGAAGGGTCTGACGAAGAGTGTCAACGGGCAGGATGGGCTCTCTAGCCTTTTGGCAACCATCCTAGGAGAAGGAGAACTCTAGTTTCAAACATGGACAGATGGTGCTTGTTTAATTAACCCCGTAAGGTCAACCATCTAAGAGAAGGAAACTCAAACCAAATCTATGACCTGAGGATCTCGCTGCCACTATCCAAGGCCCCGGCAGATGAACTTTTGGTTTAAAGGGTGAGGCCAGTTCTGTGAACGCTGCACTCCACCAGAAAAATCCATTGCACAAGCTCGAAGGACACATCCAACCTCCAAATCATCAATGCGCTTGTAGAAAGCGTGGGATGAGTCCTTCCTGAATCTTCGTTCGCGAAGAAAAGCCAAGAAGAGAAGAATGGTGCAGGAAGTAAAAAAAAAATGTTCCTCATGACATCATCTGTGAATCCAATAATTCACCTATTTTATCCTTCTATGTCCTTGAATAGGGAGGAGAGATGTGGGCATCTAAGTTCTTCATTGCCTATCCATAGTCTTGTGATTCCATGTGATCTCATGAAGGCTATGCCTTGCAGTGTCATTGGTTTCCACATGGAACAAAAGGAAGGGGTCATGGAAGTCTGGAATTTGGCTGCAAGATAATTGGCAGTTCTGGTAGCTAACAAACAATTTAGT
This sequence comes from Anolis apletophallus, assembly GCA_030556195.1. Lineage (NCBI taxonomy): Eukaryota > Metazoa > Chordata > Lepidosauria > Squamata > Anolidae > Anolis > Anolis apletophallus. Next base: position 141,573,392 of record JARBWK010000005.1, read on the forward strand.
GCCTTCCAGGTGCCTTGTAATGGGTCAAGAAGGGTACCTAGGCTCAATAAAATTAAGAGACAGGCAATGTGCTAACTTCTTGCACAGAAGCTACCGAAGAGGGGCTGTCAGACAGAAGAATTCCCCACAGGAGGTTCCGTGACAACAGCTTAAACAAAACAATGTGGCCAAAAGAAGTACACAGGAATTGGATTACAGCTGTAAATTCAGCTATATATCGCCAACCTGTTCCAGTTAACTATCCCTACATTCCTACATCCTTGAGGATCCTTAGAAGCTAAAGAAGGCAAAGAAAGACAAGAAGATTTATTTTCTAAATGTAGGGCGAGATAGAGAAAGAACAAGAAAAAGAAAAACTAAATGCAAGTAACTAATCAAAGAGGAATTAGATAAAATAATTTTCAAATGGAAATATAAAGTGTGGTGGTTAAATAATTTAAGAGGAATTTAAGAAGAACCTTATTTAACCATGATGTAAAATTTGCCAGTTTAATGAGAAGAATTGAGTTGTCCTGGAAACTGACCTTGAAAAACCACACAGTCTAAACAAATAAATTTCATTTCATATGGAATACAAAGACTCTGTTTTCCAACAGCCAAGTAATAGAAATATAACAAAAAGACAATATCTAGTGGTTTAAAGGACTAATTACACCAATCTTTTGTACTTTTAACAGATTAAATGTACAGATTTCTAAGGAGAAAACAAGACAAGACAAAGTAAAAGATGATTACTTATAAGGAAGAAGAAGGGAGGGTCAGGAATTGAGCCAACAGCTTGAAATTTTGAATAAAGCTCTTGATACAACTAATAGTAAGCAGGTCAGATTTCAAGACACTGTGGGATACTAATTGGGAATTTTAATACAGAGAGATGATCCTTATGGGACTGTAGAGGGAGATGTGAAGAACGTGTAACCTAAGGAGGCAACAAGGCTGGACGACAATGAGAACATAAATATACAGCCAAAACAACAATTAGGCCATCTTCAATCAAAAAACCTGCAAGAAAATATACAGTTACAATAAAAAGCCCCTACTTATTTGGAGAGGTGTCTATGAAAATGTCCAATTTTTGAGAAAGATGTGGACACAAATTGATGTAGTAGGAATTCGAACGCAGGAAATGCAGGAATCAGAAGTGATGAAGAACAAGAGCCGGAAGCTGGAGGCAAAATTTAAATGAGCTAGATGGAACAAAACTCCTAAAGAAGTAGCTATATCTCCAGGCATGAGAAGCTTGAGAGATTTGGTCTTGGGAAACTACTTGGGAAAGTCTACAAAAATGGACTATAAAGAACTATAACACTATATGGTTTTGGTTAGATCATTAGTTTTGGAAATGGCCAAAATAACAAAGTAAATTAGGCTTTAATATTTGAGGCATGAAAATTGGGCTTTACTTTAATTAAATAATAATAATAATAACTTTATTATTTGTGAGTCGCCCTCCACCACTGGTGCTCCGGGCGACTTACATCATTTAAAAACCCCAAATACATCAATTTAAAAACATGAGTGCACAGTGCCAGAATGGCTCAGTCTCCAAACGTCCGGTCAAACCCCAAACGCCTGGCAAAAGCCAGGTTTTCAGGTCAGCCAGGAATCTGGTTGGGGCCGATGTGGCCCTGAGCAGGCGGGAGGGTGTTCCAGATCATAGGGGCCATCACGGAGAAGGCTCTCCGTCGGGTCTCCATCAGCCGGGCCTCTCTCACCCTGGGATGGCTATACGATCACCATTTATGGCACGCTCTGGCCTTTCGCTCGCTGGTCCATCAGCCGATCACCCAGATAGGCTGGCCCAATTTATGCCGTGCTTTAAAGGTTAGCGCCATGAGTTTGTAGATCACCCTGAACTCTGTGGGCAGCCAGTGGAGGTCTTTTAAAATTGGAGAGATATGGTTCCTGGCTGGTGCCCCAGTGCTGAGTCTGGCCGCTGCGTTCTGAACGAGTCTCAGCCTCCGAGTTGTGGACAGAGGTAGACCCGCATATAGGGCATTGCAATAATCAAGTCGCGAGACGACAGTGGCATGTATCACAGTTTTCAACGCCCTCTGGTGGTAAATAGGGGGCCAACCGTCGAGCCCCTGCGAAGATGGAAAAAAGCACCCTTGGCTGCGGCCTGGATCTGGGCTTCCATCGTCAGCCTCTCGTCCAGGATCACTCCCAGGCTCTTCACCGCCGGAGCCGGGGATAGGGGCTCACCTTCAAAGAGTGGCAAAGGTGAGTAAGGGTCAGGTCGGCCAGGCCAGAGGATCTCCGTTTTTGCCGGGTTGATTTTGAGCCTGTGCGCTCTGAGCCAGCTTGTCACCGCTCTCAGCCCTTGACTGAAGCTTTCCGGCACCGACGACATCCCTGGGTTGAGCTTCAGCAGCAGCTGTGTGTCGTCGGGCGTATTGGTAGCAACAGAAACCATGGCTCCTAGCGATACTGGCCAGGGGCTGGACATAGATGTTGAAGAGGGTGGGAGACAGGATAGCACCCTGGGGACCCCACACTCCAACCCGCATTTCCTAGAGACCTGGCCCTGCCACTCGACCCGCTGGCGGCCCGTAGAAACGATCCCAGCCAGGTCAGAGCCTTGTCCTGAATCCGGAGGCGCCCAGGCGGCGGAGCAGCAGATCATGGTCGACGGTGTCGAAGGCCGCGGTTAGATCCAGGAGGACCAGGACTGCCGAGCCCCCCCTGTCCAGCTGGCGGCGGATATCATCTGTGATCGCTACTAGGATGGACTCCACTCCGTGACCCGCGGAAACCTGACTGGGACGGGTCCAGGCCCCGGATCGATTTAAGAAATCACGTAGCTGGCTTTCCACCGCCTTCTCCAGAAGCTTACCCAGGAAGGGTAGATTGGCAACAGGGCGGTAGTTGCCGGGTCGTCGGGGTCAAGGTTCTTTTTCAGGAGGGCCTAACTCTGGCCTCTTTCAGGGACTCAGGGAAGGTGCCTGTATCCAGGGGAGAGGTTCACCAGGTCCCTCAGAGCGTCCGCCATGGTGTCAATGCAGGACTTGACCAAATGCGATGGGCAAGGGTCCGTGGGGCAGGTCGTCGCTCTTGCCACGGTCACCAGCCTTTTTCACCTCCTCCGATGTTAGGGCCTGAATTCTGTGAGACGGTGCCCATTGGTCTGCTTGGATGCCGGGTCTTTGCGCTCTCTTCCTCAGGGATAGGCGGCAAACCACGCCGCAGTGCCGTGATTTTTCCGATGAAGTACTTTTGGAGGTCATCTGCTGTTATCCCAGGGTTTTTGAGATCACTCCGTGGGGGCGCTAGGAGGCTCCGGACTACTTTGAAGATCTGTGCCGAGCGGGAGCCAGCGGCTGTAATCTGGGCGGCATTATAGAGTTTCTTAGCCTCTTTGGTCTCATGTTCGTACAGTCTGTGCTGTTCTCTGTAGGCTGCTCTGTTTTCCCCGCTGGGTTTCCGTCTCCAGACGCCCTCGAGTTGTTTCCTCCGGCGTTTCATCTGCTTTAGGTTCGCTGTGAACCATGGGGAGCTGGTTTTTCTGGGGCGGAGAGGGCGCCTTGGTGCCACCTGGTCGATGGCCCTTGAGAGGACACTGTTCCACCTGGCAACCAGATCTGCCAGTGATCCTCCGGGAACCTCCAAGGGTTCCAGAGCCGCCGAGAATGCCCTCGGGGTCATCGCACTCTTTTGGCGGACTAAGATGGTCTTTGGCTCTGACCTTACTGTGAGAAGGATGCTAATGTCTGCCCTCACGGTCAGATGGTCCGACCAAGGCACAGCTCTGGTATCTCGGTGTTTTTATGTAAATGGGTCAAAAAGAGTAGGAACTCAAAAAATGTGGATGGAGAATGTTATTACTATTTGATATATACATTTGTATTTTGTATTAGGCACCCACCTAAAATCTAAGAAATTCTGAATTATGGATAGGTTAATATCACCTAACAAGATTGGAATGTATCACACAAAAATGGACTGGTCATACAGAATAACATGTTTGGTATAATACAAATAGAGAGGAAATATGGTAATGATAAAATGCTATAAAGTAATTTTTTGTCTATGGAATACAATCTACTAACATTTTAAGTGAAATTTGTAGACTTTCAATAAAATCAAATGTCTTACTACCATTTGACATGAACAGGTAGACTTTTGCAAAACTATGTGTCATTGACAGGATGATAAATAAGAAGAATGAAATATCACTTATGACTGATGGCCAAGGAAAATATGATATGATACTAATCTCTCACCTGCTCACTTACATTATTGCCATCCAAACACTCAGGAAGATCTTGGGAAACGGAAGAGACGTTGTGGTTCACAGCAATGTTTGGATCCGCCACAGAAAAAACAGGAATGAGAGGTCGGAGAAATCTGAACTCACTGCTCAGGGATCCATTGGTTAAACAAACATCATATTGATAATTCCTGGGAAGTGAGCCACTCTGAGAATCGGTACAATTCTCTGGAATAGCAGGTGGAAAGTGAGGAGGAGCAACAATAAAACTGCTTCCATGATCTTTCTTGCACATCTTGATCCCAACAAAGGAAACAATGCAAAGGAGAAACACAAAAGAGACAGATGCCAGGCAGATTACCAAATACATCGTCAAGGTTCCCTCATCTTCAGGGTCCTGCTGATGAACATCCACCACCTTCAAGTAAGGATCAGAAAAGCCATCCACCAGAAGAATATTGAGCATTGCAGTGCTGGTCTGAGGAGGGACACCATTGTCTCTGACTGCAATAACAAGCCTCTGCTTGTTGGTGTCTCTCTCAGTCAGTGGTCTCCTGGTTTTCACTTCTCCATTCTGGGCTCCTATGCTGAAAAGACCAGGGTCTGTGGCCTTCAGCAGTTCATAGGAGAGCCAAGAGTTCTGACCTGAATCTCCATCCACAGCTACCACTTTAGTAATCAGGTAACCGGCCTCCGCCATCTTGGGAAGCAGCTCATTGCAGGGGAATGTGCTGTTCTGAAGGGGATACAGGAAGAAGGGAGTGTTGTCATTTTCATCTGTGATAATGACATGAACAACAACATCTGAGCTCAGAGGAGGAGATCCACTGTCAGTTGCCTTCACAGTGACTTTGAAGTCTTTGATTTTCTCATAGTCTAGAGATCGAAGGACATACATGTTTCCTGTTTCAGAGTTGATGGAGATGTAAGAGGCCATGGGACCACCACCAATGTTCCCAGGTAACAGAGTGTAGGACAGTTTGGCATTCTGTTCTGTATCCAGATCAACAGCCTTAATTGAGCCAATTAGCAATCCTGGAATATTATTTTCTTGGACCTGCATTTTAAATAAAGACTTTTCAAATACTGGAGGATTGTCATTGACATCTGAGATCTGTAGATGAATAATTCTTGTTGAGGTGAGCCTAGGTGACCCACGATCCATTGCTGTGATGGTGACATTGTATTCTGCAACCTTCTCTCTGTCCAGAGCACTTTGTATTAGAAGCTGGTAAAAGCTATTTGTTGTAACTTTTAATGCAAAGGGCAAATTCATATCTACAGAGCACAGTGCTTTGCCATTGTCCCCAGAGTCTTGGTCTTTGATGCTAAAGAGGACGACGAGTGTCTCAAGTAGAGAATTTTCTGGTAAAGGGCTGTTGATCGATATGACTGAGACTTCTGGAGCATTGTCATTCAGGTCCTCAATTTCCACCAAGACCTTGCAATGCCCTGAAAGACCCCCTCCATCTATTGCTTTAACAGTCATTTCATAGTTGGTTTTCTTTTCATAATCAATTTCTCCCAAAACACTAATTTCTCCAGTCATTTCATTCAAATGAAACAAATTATGTATTTGTTCAGGTATTTGATAGAATGAGTAAGTGATGTGAGCATTTGATCCAAAATCCAAATCTCTTGCTTCTACTCTAGACACCAAAGTGTCCATTGGACAGTGTTCCTTCAAGATTGCTTTGTATTCAGACTGAGTAAATTCGGAGAAGTTATCATTGATGTCCAGAACATTAACATTTATTTGAATTGTACCTGTTCTCTGGGGTACTCCTCCATCAACAGCTGTCAGTGTCATCTCCAAATGTGGCTCTTTCTCTCTGTCAAGTGCTTTCTCCAGGATGAGAGTCACATATTTGCTTCCATCAGTGTTGCTTTCCACACCCAGATGGAAATGTTCATTGGGACTGAGGGTGTAGTTTTGGATGCTATTTTCTCCCAGGTCCTCATCCTGGGCAGATTCCAAGGGGAATCTTGTATTTGGAGGAACATTCTCAGGGATTTCAAACTGGAAAACGTTTTTAAAGAATTTTGGAGCATTGTCATTAACATCTTCCACCTTTATTTCAACACTATATATCTTCAAAGGATTTTGGAGCACAATTTGAGAGACAAGTAAACAAGGTTCAGTCTGTCCACATAAAGCCTCTCTATCTATTTTGTCATTTATGAGCAGATTCCCAGAGTGGGTATCAAGGCGGAAATACTTCTTAGAGGTTTCAGACACTAGCTGGGCTCTGCGAGCAGAGAGCTCCCCAACTTCTAGTTTCAAATCCTTCAACATGTTAGCCACAAGAGAGCCAGTTTTCTTCTCTTCGGGCACAGAATAATGAATGGAGACACACAGTACATCCGTAACACAGAGGAATAGTAAAAAGCACAGACCTTGTTTATTCCTGAAGCAGACTTCCATAGCTTATACCTCTTGCTCTCAGTCCTTTTCCCCTCAATTTTTGATGCAAATATAAAGACTTTGACTGAAACACTTCCACTGATGAGGAAATTAATTGTTCTGCTAACTGGAGTAGTACACTGAACCTAATCTTATCACATACGGATGCTAGCTGTCTCCCTTCAGGAAGAATTCTACCCTAGCTCCCTGTGAATTGCTTTGCACATGAACTGTTTTCGGTTATGTATTTGCCTGTATTGCCACCCTGTGGATGAATGCAGCTACAACCACCAGAACTCTGTATTTCTCACTAAACAGTGTATAACGTGTATAAAAACTGTGTATAAAAACTGAACTCAAAACTGTTTAAATTTCCCCCCTGCTAGAGTTGTCTGAATAATCAGATATGAGCTCTGTGATATAGTTTCGGCTGAATAAACAAAATCTTTATCCAGAACCTAGTTGCACATGCACACACTTGTAAGATTTCCACTTAGTCTGTATAATTCACAACTTAAGTGTTTCCAGTTTCATAACTGACACATAAAAAATGATGCAGGGCCCCCTTTCACTTTACCAATAAAAAGCAAATCAGTTGCTTTGGGTATTCTGCTCAATGTCCAGTTCAACAACTTAAACTGACAAATCAGCATCTCTTTAATACTGTTTTCTTGTAACTACCTGTTATAGAGAGATGCTTCAAACTCTTGAAGGCTGTCAAGAGTTAATTGTCATAGAATTGAAACAGGATAAAATCCCTCTTGGTGGCTGTGGTGGCTGTTCTATAAGAGACACGTTCCCTAGAACTGCTGGGTCACAATTGTTCTTAAATATACTTAGGACAAAGGGCAGGTATGTCTCAATAGTACAAGGCAATTCTGATATTGTCTGCAGACTCCCTATCGGTAACACAGAAGAGAGACACCATAACATATGAGAAAATGTGTTCTAGTAACAGACCAGTGTCAGATGTTTTGATCACCCCTTAAGTAGACATTCTCATCTCACAACATCTAAAATGACTTTGCAGTGCGTAGAGAATCTTCCTTTATGAGTAGCTCTGACACTCATCTTATAATTGTTCCCATCAATTGTCTCTAGAACTTCATATTAGCCAGTGTGCTTATTTAATGTGAATGATCTCCGTTTCACATTTTACATATCTCCATAGGAATAGAATCTTTGCTACTGACTGCAACTTTGGTATCTTGCGACTTGGGTATCCAATGTGATCATCCACAAAATTAAAGAAAACTATGGATTAAATTCATGATCAAGTTGTTTTTTCCAAGATCAGTTCTACATATTATGTTACGCTGGTTTTGCACATCCATTCCAGAATATTCATGAAGAGTAGAATTTTTGTCTGAATCTGATGCCTTTCCAAAAGGGTTGATATATTCAGTGGTGTCTTCTCAGATAATCAGAAAAGTTCTAATGTTTTGGATAATTAGGGTAGTTACTGATATCCTGTCATTAGATCAGAATTGTATTTCAACCTACACAGACCATTTAAAAATAATAATAGCACACTGTTAGAATTACTTATTAGGTAGATATTAGTAGTTAGCTGGATTAGAAATCACATTTTCTTCCCTCGGCATTAAATTTCAGAAATACATGGGGTGGGGAAGATTTTAAAAAGCTAAGGTTGGAAGAAATTATATCTGTTAGTTTCTGCTCAATTATATCTATATATGTACCAAATGTACCTTATTGTTCATTCTGGGTTTGCAAAAGGAGCATTTCCTTTTTTTCTAATTATTTGACACTCAACATTTCAGCTCTCTGTGTGCTGAATAACTGCTTCCCCCCTGGTAGTCTTGCACTTGCTAGATGGTTTCAAACTTCATAGGATAGCAAATACTGCCTCATTATATATTGTTTGTAAAAATAGCACATTATTATTTCCCAAAATAGACAAAGGAGTGTGGGCAATCAGTGAGAGGCATTAATTCATTAAAGAAGGTGATAACACCACAAAACATTTTTTAGCAGATAAACCAGAAATGTATGACAGGACAGTGTAATAATGTACACCGTTTTAAATGTTTATTTATGTTTTATCTGATTTTTCACAATATTTTATATTTATACATGTGACTGTTGTTTAACTTTATGTTTAACATGTTTGGAGCCACTTTGGGTCCTCATTGTGGGAGAAAAGCGACATATAAATATTATTATTAATAATAATAGTTGTTGTGTTTCGAAAACCCTATGTGTTCAAAAACTTAGTCTCAGAAGCCTTGCACGGCCTAGGGCCTGCGTACCTGAAGGACCGCCTTGCCCCGTATATTCCCCCGAGATCCCTACGTTCGGAGGAACAGAATCTGTTACTGGTACCATCAATCCGCTCCTGCCATCTGTCTACAACTAGGCAGAGAGCTTTCTCTGTGGCAGCTCCGGTGTTATGGAACTCCCTCCCAGATGTCACCCGAGCCATCCCAGAGCTCATCCCCTTTCGGAGGGCTGTTAAGACCACTTTTTTCAGACTAGCCTTCGACTAGGCGTATTGGCTTAGGGTGATTGTTTAATACAATTGCCTAATATATCTGTGCCTCGGGTTCAAGGAAATGCTTTGTGTTTTCCTTCCAACACCTCGTGATGTGACATGTAAATTTTAATGTTTTAATGTTTTATTGTAAGGCTGCATGGCCACCACATGCTGCCTGTTTTTATATGCTGTAACCCGCCCCGAGCCTGCAGGGAGGAGCGGAATACAAAACCAAATAATAAATAAATAAATAAATATGGACTATGTTCAAACTAAACCCTCTGCTCCATGCTCATCATATAGCTGTCCTATAACACCCAGGTGTTCATCTTGAGCAGACTTATGCATGAATATATACAGTAGACTTGAAAGTCAGTGAGCAATATCGGATATATCCTACAAGTGAGCTGCAAGGATAAGTAGGATAAATTGATAGACTTTCAGTATATACAATATCTCAGTACCTCTCCCCTTAGTTTGTGCTACACTAATCAGGCTGTATATCCCAGCACTCACAAAAACCCAGAATTTCTTGCAGTACGCTGGTATATACTGCTCCAGCACTTATCTTCATTTGAAAACTCCAAAACAGCTGATGGGAGATGTAAACAGATGGAGCCAAGAACACACAGGGGACTAAATGGAAGCACAAAAGGAAAGTAATTCCCATGAGAACTCTCTCCAAGCATTCCTAATCATTTGTTCTCACTTTCTGTGTATTAATGAAAGGAAACAAGGCTTAAAACTACACAGTGGGCAGCAGCATGTTGCAGGTAAGTGATATCAAAGGAAAAGGGGGTTCAAGAGGGGAAACCTGTGGGCACCCAGAGTGAGGGAGAGGAGAGGTGGTGGAAAATCTGCTTGTGTAACTGTATTATATCTGCATTAGTGCTGCAATTTTGGCAAAACACTTATGAGATGCAGTGCATCTTGGAGCATCATAACGAAAAAGAAAGAAAATATTTTGTTGGGCAGAATTGATATTTTCTTTTTTATTAATTTTTAAGATAAACACTATAATTTACAATTAAAAGAGGACTGTTTTCTATGTTAAAAACAGCAACATTTTACATTGAAATGTTTAACATTAAACAACAATGTGCCTTTTTTGCCAAAAAAATTGCTGGATTTTATCATCTTTTATTGTTGTGCAACTTTGTTGTTTTCTATGTAAAAAGCATGATATAACAATAAAAATGTTGTACAAAGAAAATTGTGAAGAAAGGTATTATTTTAAAAACTATGTGTCTTTAGTCCAAGATTTGTAGATTTAGTGCAATGTTGTATGGCACAAGATTTGGGGTTTTATATACAAACTGAAATATTGCACAACAAAATCTTACAACACAAAAATACTGTATATAATATTCCACTTGTGGTTTAATTGCACATTTGAACTACTTGACAATGCAGCTACTATCAGCCCAAATATCTTTTTGTACTCCATAATATTTTAGTTATGCAATCTTTAAAATCAACAAAGCATATATTCACAATGTTGAACTCTTCACCACGTTGTTTGTATAGAGGTATAATGTGCAGTTCAGCTTTGCACTTTATACGCTTTTTCTTAAGTACAGATTTAAAGAACCAATGTAACAATGTGGGATTTCCCCCCTCAAATCCATCAGCACGTTAGCCACAAGTGCATAGTAAAAGCTCTACTGCCTCATCTGCTCCATTACCTCCAGGTTGAGCCTTTTGGTAGAACAGTGGTCATGTTGTAGTGACTCCCAACCATAAAATTATTTTAGTTGCTACTTTATAACTGTCATTTTTCTACTATTATGAACTGCAATGTAAATATCTGATATGCAGGATGTATTTTCATTCTTGGCACAAATACCTAATGCACCTAAATTTGAATATTGGTGGAGTTGGGTGGTGGGGGCTTGGTTTTGTCATTCGGGAGTTGCTGGGATTTATAGTTGACCTACAATCAAGAGCATTCTGAACTCCACCAAGGATGGAACTGAACCAAATTTGGAACACAGAACTCCTATGACCAAAAGAAAATACTGGAAGGTTTTGGTGGGCATTGACCTTGAGTTTTGGAGTTTTACATTCAGAGAGCACTATGGACTCAAACAATGATAGATCTGGACCAAACTTGGCACAAATACTCAATATGCCCCAAATGGGAACATTGGTGGTGAACACACAGAACCCGCATGACAAACAGAAAATACTGTGTTTTCTGATGGTCTTTGGCGACCCCTCGGACACCCCTTTGCAACCCCCCCCCCCGGGGGTCCCGAAGCCCAGGTTTATTTATTTATTTATTTATTCAAACTTGTGAGTCGCCACTCCCGGATGGCTCGGGGCGACTTACAGTGAGTTGAATATTCAACAGAGTAAAAACAGAGTAAAAACACCATAAAACAAAGCAGAAACAACAGACAGTAAAACGCCATAAGTACATCAATGTGATATACCCAGAAGGAAGGGGCCTGCCAGCCTATTGTTAAAACCCAAAGGCCTGCCGAACAGCAGGGTTTTACACGCCTTCCGGAAGGCGACTAGATCCGTAAGAAGGGAGGGAGGGCATTCCACAATGTCGGAGCGATTATTGAAAAGGCCCTCCGCCTTGTAGCCGTCAGGTGGTACAATTTGACACCGGGCACCTCTAATAGCTGACCCACCTCAGAGCGTAGTGACCTAGCGGGGCAGTATGGGATAAGGCGGTCCCTAAGGTACGCTGGCCCCAGACCGTTCAAGGCCTTAAAGGTCAAGACCAACACTTTGAAGGTAATCCGGTGTGTCCACTGGTAACCAGTGCAGCTCCTGCAGGACAGGTGTTATATGGGCAGACGTCGGAACGCCAGCCAGGAGTCTAGCTGCCGCATTCTGAACCAGCTTCATTTCCGGATCACCGACAGAGGAAGGCCAACGTAGAGAGCATTACAGTAGTCCAGCCTCGAGATGACCGTGGCTTGGACCACTGTGGCTAGGTCATGACAGGAGAGGTAGGGAGCCAGCTTCCTCGCCTGACGAAGATGGAAGAAGGCAACTCGACTGACGGCAGAGATTTGAGTCTCCATCGTCAGCCGAGAGTCCAGAGTGATGCCAAGACTTTTAACTGCCGACGACGGACATAGTGTCACGCCGTCCAGGGGATGAAGCTGGATCTCCAACCCACCCGGACGACCCAGCCACAGGATCTCCGTCTTAGCTGGATTCACCTTCAACCTACTGGCTCGCAGCCATCCAGTAACGGCTTCGAGGCACAGATGGAAATTATCGGGTACGGTTCCGGGCCTGCCCTCCACCCCAGAACGAGCTGGGTGTCATCAGCGTACTGGTGGCACACCAGCCCAAAGCTACGGACCAGCCGAGCAAGTGGTCGGACATAGATGTTAAATAATAGAGGGGACAGGATTGCCCCCTGGGGCACCCCACAAAGAAGTGGGGAAACCCCGGAGACATCCCTGCCCCTCCTCACTCGCTGCGAGCGGTTCCGGAGGAAGGAGGACAGCCAGTTTAAGGCCGTCCCCCTCACCCCGGCCCCGGCAAGGCGGTGGGTCAAAAGATCGTAATCGACAGTATCGAACGCTGCTGTGAGGTCCAATAACACGAGCAGTGCTGATCCGCCCTGATCGAGCTGGCACCGCAGCTTATCTGTGATGGAGACCAGGACCGTCTCCGTCCCGTGCCCCGAACGGAAGCCGGACTGGAAGGGGTCTAACCAAGTAGCGCCCTCTAGGAAGGACTGCAACTGCTCCATTGCTGCCCTCTCAATCACCTTGCCCAGGAACGAAAGATTCGAAACTGGGCGGTAATTGAGAAACACTGTGGTAGAAGACTGAGGCAAAAAAGTAGTTCTGCCTTTTCTCCGTTTACACTAACAATTTTATGCAATTCAAAAGTAACTTCAAACTGTAGCTGCCAAACAAACTCCCACAAAGGCATGCAAAAAGCCCTTAATGTGCAACAGTGCTCTGCGGTTTGTGCAATCATCATCCAGGCTTCAAATGGGTTCCAGGATTTCCTATGTAATAATCTGCATAGCAAAAACACTTCATTCAATTCCAGTTTGAAATGGTTTTAAGTGCCCAGTGTAATCCAATCCAATCTAATAAGCCTTTATTGGCATATACATAGCAAAAAGGTATAAAATACAGTACAACCCATAGAAAAGGGAACTTCACATTTGCTACACATTTAGTTTACAGACTTAGTTCAGGAATCTTAGCACTGAACGGCAGCAGTTAAAATCTTGACAATTTAAAAGCATAATTACTTTGTCTGGATCACTGTGGTTTTTCAAGACATCTATAATGTGTGGTAGTAAGCTAGATCTTGGTTCCTGGTAAAGTGGGCAGTGCAGACGAATATGTGGGATAGAACCCAGCTGTCCTGTGCTACAGGGACAAAGCCTCTTATTGCCCGGTAGACCATTGAGTGCTCTATGGAGCAGAGATGGCATAATATTAAATCTAGCCAGCATGTAGGCTCTCCTGTAAGAGGGGTTAGTGAGCGCTGCAATATAGAAAGCTGGTTTTCCCTGTATGAATGGAATTGCCATGTTAGTAGGTGAACAGGATTTATTGCCCAAGCTCAACAATTGGTTATAATCCCTTTCTAGCAACCTCTTTTTAATAAGGGTAAAGATCTCGGTGAAAGTTAGCAAGTTCAAGAAGTCACTATCATAGCCCAATTCCCCGATCTTTGCTAGAACTGTTGAACACCATTTTGACTGGTGGAGTTCGCTCAAGGTGAGTTGGGTCAGAGTGTTGCTGGGGCTTTGGTAGTGGATAGATAACCAAAATTTAATGATGTTCAGCCAGATAGTGGCCTTTATAGAGTATCGGCCATATTCTAGACATAGAACTGCATACGGGACAGTTTGGGACACCAAATAATTTGTTGAGGAATTTTGAGTGGAAAGATCTGATGGTACTGTTATTAGGGGCTAACCAAATGGGCACTCCATAGAGTAGTTGTGACATCACATTTGCTTGAAAAACTTGCAGAGCAGGGGGGGATATATTGGTTGCCCCTGGAATAGAAAAACCAAGTGGTCAGTGTAGATAGGGCCTCTGTGCCCTTTAGGATCTCATCACCAGTACACAGTGAAACCCAAAAAGCCCTTTTCATTGTTTTTAATTCTCTTAGCAAGCTTGAGCTCATTCTGCTTTTTTAACCTTCTCCGTAATCATGCCTGGTATTTATTTGAATTCCTCTATGGTGCTTTCTCCCTTTTCCCATTTCTTCTACATGTAACTTTTAAATCATTGCTCAATTGAAAGCTCCTTTGACATCTGGTTTCTTTAGACATCTCTTATTTTTCCACCTCATTCAAACTGTTTGAAATTATCTTCCAATATTTTCCTTTTCAAAAACGATCATCCATCATGAACTCAGTGTTTCTCTTCATTTATGGAGGTCTGTTTTCTTAAAGTTGAGAATGTGTATTTGACCATGCTTGACTTCTCTTTCCACTGTATAACAAATTCTAGAAGAACATGATCACTCCCACATAAAGAACCTGCCACTCCTAGCCGATTTACAAGTCATCACTGTTGGTTAAGATCAGATCTAAAATAGCTGACCCCTTGTTGCCACTGCCACCTTCTAGAGCAGGAAATTTGTTGTGCCTGAGATTCTTGGTAGAGTTAGTTTTGCAACCAATATCAAGATAGTTAAAACCTCCCATCGTCACATCTCTCCTTTCTGAATGTATGGTCATCTGTTCTAGGAAGGCACCAGCCAAGTCCTCAGTTTTGCTTGGATGTCTGTAGTAGACCCCTACAATGATATACCTCCTTTTCTTTCTCCATTAATTTTTACAACCTGGATTTGACGATGGGCCTCTTCACAGGTGTACACATCCCTGATATACAAAGTTACTCCTTTCCCTTTCCTGTTTTATTTATTTTTTGAGAATAGGTTATACCATCTTATTTATTTATTTACTTTATTTATATTCCACTCTTCTCACCCCAAAGGGGACTCAGAGTGGATTACAGTGCACATACTTGCAGACAATCCCTGCAGTTCAACATATGACATATAAACATGTGACAGTTATCACAGTACAGTACAGTACATACATTTTGACATATTACACACATATATAGACGAACAGAGGCAAAATTTCTGGCCACCAGGGGGAGCTGACACACTCCTCATCTCTCAGCGTTTTCCAGCATCCCTTGTTGTTCTTTCCGTATTCTTCAGCGATTCCTGGGTTCTTTTTTAATGGCCTCATAAATCATCTATTACTACATTCCAAACATGAGACTCATCTCGCCATCTTTCAGTGATGCCAATAATTTCATAATTACTTTGTTGTAGTTAGAGTTCAATTTCATTATGTTTATTTCCCATGCTTTGTGCACTAGTGTAGAGGCACCAAATACCATGGGGCACCCCCCACCTGTTTATTTGTTTTTCTTCTTTTTGTTGAACTCGTGTACTTTTTGTCTAGTTTCCCTTATATCAGTTAGGATGTACTCTGCTGATAAACTCCTGCCTACTCAAATGCTGCCTGCTTATTTTAGGAAACTCAGTTTAAATCACTCTTGATCAGATTTGTGAGATTTCAAGCAAAATCCTTCCTGCCAACCTCTGTGAGGTACAAGCCATTCCTTGCCAGAGTCTTAACATCATTAAATCTCAGAACATGGTCCAGGAAGCCAGATCATTTGTCATGGCACCATCTGTGAAGCCAGTAATTCATTTCTATTATCCTTCCATCCCTTCCTGGGATGCCCATGAATTGGAAGGAGAGACAAAATGACGAACTGGGCATCAAAGTCCTACTCATAGCCTGATGATCCCATGTAATCTTCTGAAGACTACATCTTGCAGTGTCATTGGTTCCCAAATGAACCAAAAGAAAAGGGGTGCGTGAGTGCTTGACAAGCCTTGCCAGCCTTTCTGTTACAGCTCATGTTTTTACTCCAGGGAGTCATCCTATTAGGTTCACAAACCACTGCTTCTTAAAAACAGTACAAAGTATAAATATAAAGAAGATTTTAGAAACAATTCAACAATCTGTAAAGTAAATATAAAAAGAAAAGCTTGGAATGATGAAAGAACGTCTCAGGAGTAGTTATCAACATAGAGTTATGGTCATGGAATTCGACCATACTTGGGTAAATAGCTCCTTTGAAATACTATGAGAGGATGGGGGCTGCTGAGTGCCATCACATGATGCTTTTCAGGCCCCATCCCATTTCCCCTCCAAGTGCCAAAGAAGTGTTTAAGACATTTCCTCGGCAACTACAGAGAGGTACGTGGGTTTTGGGTTGCTCCAATTGATGGCCAATGTGGCAATGCATATTGCCATCCTTTCCCTCATCTGATGGGGACAGGGTGCATAGGCGCCTTACCCTGTTGTCCCTCTCAGATGGGAGAGGGAGGGAGGGCGCACGGGGCACCATGAGGCGCCCCGCACCACTGCTGGCGAAAAATGAAAGTTTCATTTTCAAAAGTCTTAGTGTTAGGTTTGGGTCTGGAGTTTCAGCTACTACTGGTAGTAGGGAACAAGGTGGGGCTGTTTCTCCAGCGTCTAACTCTGGCTTGAGTGAACTGTAATGCCAGCATGTCAGGGAGAACCTTTGTGTAAATATCTGTGAGAGCATACATTCATATATATCAGTGTTTCTCAACCTTTTTTGAGCCGAGGCACATTTTTTACATTTACAAAATCCTGGGGCACACCACCAACCAAAATGACACAAAATGTTTTATGGCATTTTGGCACATCTTTTACACAACAGGCTGCATATGCAGGGGACAAAGAGTAGGCAAAATAATAATAATATAGTGAAACTAGCAATATGCACAATTACAAAAGTTTTATAAAGTTAATGTATCAATATAGTGAATTTGAAAAACGGAGTACAGTTTGGCACCCTCATGATGTTGGCACCTACATGGGAGAAAAAGGAAAAATCTTCCCTTACCGCGTTGGATTAGGCTCTGTACTGGATAATCTGCAATATATAGAAGTTCAATATATAGGAGTTATCCACAAACAGAGGGCAGCATGTGAAGCAGGAGAGGAGCGCAAGTGGGCGGTTCCAAAAGTTATCCACAAGTGGGCAGCTCCAAAATGACACGGCGTCATTTTGGAGCCACCCATTGGGCTCCTCTCCTCCTTTGCATGCTGCGTAACGCTTTTCCCTCGCAGCAGGGGGCGTCTGCGGACAGAGCCCATTACCAACGTGGTAAGGGAAGATTTTTTCTCCCATGGAGGAGGACAAAATAATAGCGGCGGCAAAAGGAGGGGGGAAGGAAGGGGGGCAAAACGTTTTTCTGGAGGCACACCTGGAGCTCTGCAAAGGCACAGGAGTGTGCCTAGGCACACTGGTTGAAAAAGACTGATATATATGCACACACATAGGCATGCAAACGCACCAATATAGTTCAGAGAAAAGGTGACTTGCAAGACGTATTGGCTTCTTTGATCTGGGTTGTCTCCGAATATTATAAACAAGAGGGGGGCGGGGTCAAATGCAGTTAGGAGTTATACCAGAATCTGTGGAGCAATTCCACATTTTTAGCGTTCATTTTTTAACTGGGGATAAAAATCTTTAATAAGCCTTCTTCCTATTTCTATTAATGAAATCCCAGTCACAGAGAGCATTCTATTTCCATTTCAATTGCTGTTTCCCCTTTCATTGTTTCCACCTGCTATCTTGCCACTCTAAAGCCAATGAGCAAGTAAGTGGCCATGGCTTCTCTTTCTTTTATTCACCAGTCTCCGTCCTATTTATCAATCAAAGACCTCTGAGGGATGGACTACTTATTATCCCTTCAGGCAGAGTAATTCCTGGTGCACTATTTTATAAAATGGGTGTTGGTTCTGAAAGCCAAAGCCAAACGATCCAAAATTATCAGTCAATATTGTTAAAAAACAAACCCTAACATGCAAGATTTAATCCAAGAATACCTGTTGCAAAAAGGTCATTTAGATTCTCCCAGGCTCCGTTGTTGCTCACACATTCTAGCAAAACCAGACAGTTCATTCCCAATACTGAATTTCAGTCATCCAGTCCATTATAAGTTACTGCTGCCAGGAATCTCAGAAAAGATAGAGGCATTGAACCTCAAAGTTGAAAACTATTGGTAAAACTTTTTTTCTGATTATATTAATAGAAAAGGTAAAGGTTTCCCCCGACATTAAGTCTAGTCATGTCCGACTCTCGGAGGTGGTGACCATATCCATTTCCAAGCCAAAGAGCCATCATTGATCATAGACACCTCCAAGGTCATGTGGTCAGCATGACTGTATGGAGTGCAGTTACCTCAAGATTATCTCAAGGCTTCACTGAGTAACCTTGCATATTAAAAAGGGTAATCAATCACTTTCCACTAGATAACTTCCGGTTGACTGCCGAGCGTGTGGGTCGCGCTCCTCACAGCTCCGAGGCAAGTGTATCTATCTTTTATTTTAGCAACACTTTCCACTAATTTTGGTGATTGACCAGGGTGTTTCTTTGAGTTTTAGCTTTTTAGTTATAGGCTTTATTCAGGCTTTAATGTATTTAAAAATCTCGATGGTTTATTTGTGCATAAATCCCCTGCTTGACAGAGTTTCCTCTGCCTGCCATCGTGCCAAGACTCCTTCTCCCCAGGAACATTTGTATTTGACACACTCCAGGTGCAATCAGGGGGAACTGTCTGGCTCTTTCTGATTGATCAGGAAAGGGTGGACCTGAGTGAAGACCTCAGTAACAATAACCTTATTCTCAGTTTCTTACAACTATTTGACATGAACAGAAAGAATTTTGCGAAACTACATCTCTAGCCAAAATATATGTCACTGACAGGATGATAAAATAAGAAGAAAAAATATCAATTATGACTGATGACAAAGGAAAATACAAGTCCTATGATACTAATCTCTCACCTGTTCACTTGCTTTATTGTCATCCAAACACTCAGGAAGGTCTTGGGAAACAGAAGAGCTATTGTGGTTCACAGCAATGTTTGGATCCGCAACAGAAAAAACAGGAATGAGAGGCCGAAGAAACCTGAACTCACTGCTTAGGGATCCATTGGTTAAACACACATCATATTGATAATTCCTGGAAAGTGAACCACTCTGAGAATCAGTACAATTCTCTGGAATAGCAGGTGGGAAGTGAGGAGGAGCAACAATAAAACTGCTTCCATGGTCATTCTTGCACATCTTGATCCCAACAAAGGAAACGATGCAAATGAGAAACACAAAAGAGACAGATGCCAGGCAGATCACCAAATACATCGTCAAGGTTCCCTCATCTTCAGGGTCCTGCTGACGGACATCCACCACCTTCAAGTAAGGATCAGAAAAGCCATCCACCAGAAGAATATTGAGCATTGCAGTGCTGGTCTGAGGAGGGACACCATTGTCTCTGACTGCAATAACAAGCCTCTGTTTGTTGGTATCTTTCTCAGATAGTGGTCTTTTGGTTTTCACCTCTCCATTCTGGGTTCCTATGCTAAAAAGACCAGGGTCTGTAGCTTTCAGAATATCATAGGAGAGCCAAGAGTTCTGACCCGAATCTCCATCCACAGCTACCACTTTGGTGATCAGGTAACCAGCTTCTGCCATCTTGGGAAGCAGGTCATTGCAGGGGGATGTGCTGTTCTGAAGGGGATACAGGAAGAAGGGAGCATTGTCGTTTTCATCAGTGACAATGACATGAACAATGACATCTGAGCTCAGAGGAGGAGATCCACTGTCGGTTGCCTTCACTGTGACTTTGAAATCTTTAATTTTCTCAAAGTCAAGAGATCGAAGGGCATACATGTTTCCTGTTTCAGAGTTGATGGAGACATAAGAGACCACAGGACCATCACCAATGTTCCCAGATAAAACTGAATAGGTCAGTTTGGCATTCTGTTCTGTATCCAGATCAACAGCTTTGATTGAGCCAATTAGCAGTCCTGGAATATTGTTTTCTTGTATCCACATTTCAAAAAAAGACTTTTCAAATACTGGAGGGTTGTCATTGACATCTGAGATCTGCATGTTGATTATTCTTGTTGAGGTGAGCCTAGGAGATCCACGATCCATTGCTGTGATGGTGACATTGTATTCTGCAACCTTCTCTCTGTCCAGGGGACTTTGGATCAGAAGCTGGTAAAAGTTATTTGTAGTAACTTTTAACACAAAGGGCAAATTCATATCCACAGAGCAAAGAGTTTGGCCATTGTCCCCAGAGTCTTGGTCTTTGACACTAAAGAGGACAACAAGAGTTTCAAGTGGAGAATTTTCTGGCAAAGGGCTGTTGATTGATAGAACTGAGACTTCGGGGGCATTGTCATTCATATCCTCAACTTCCACCAAGACCTTGCAGTGCCCTGAAAGACCACCACCATCTGTTGCTTTAATAGTCATTTCATAATTGGTTTCTTTTTCATAATCAATTTGTCCCAAAACAGTGATTTCTCCAGTAATGCGATTCAAATGAAACAAACTTTGTATCTTTTCAGGTCTTTGATAGGAGTAGGTGATCTGAGCATTCGATCCAAAATCCAAATCTCTGGCTTCTACTCTAGACACCAAAGTATCCTTCGGACAGTTTTCCTTCAATGTTGCTTTGTATTCAGACTGGGTAAATTCAGGAAAGTTATCATTATTGTCCAGAACATTAACATTAATTTGACTTGTGCCTGTTCTCTGGGGTACTCCTCCATCAACAGCTGTAAGTGTCATCTCCAAATGTGACTCTTTCTCTCTGTCCAGA
This sequence comes from Anolis apletophallus, assembly GCA_030556195.1. Taxonomy (NCBI): domain Eukaryota; kingdom Metazoa; phylum Chordata; class Lepidosauria; order Squamata; family Anolidae; genus Anolis; species Anolis apletophallus. Next base: position 141,594,190 of record JARBWK010000005.1, read on the forward strand.
GCTTTCTCCAGGATGAGAGTCACATATTTGCTTCCATCAGTGTTGCTTTCCACGCCCAGATGGAAATGTTCATTGGGACTGAGGGTGTAGTTTTGGATGCTGTTTTTTCCCAGGTCCTCATCTCGGGCAGATTCTAAGGGAAATCTTGTATATGGGGGAACATTCTCAGGGATTTCAAACTGGAAAATGTTTTTAAAGAATTTTGGGGCATTGTCATTAATATCTTCCAGCTTTATTTCAACACTATATATTTTCAGAGGATTTTGGAGCACAATTTGAGAGACAAGTAAACAAGGTTCAGTCTGTCCACATAATGCCTCTCTGTCTATTTTGTCATTTATGAGAAGATTCCCAGAGTAGGTATCAAGGCGAAAATACTGCTTAGAGGTTTCGGACACCAGCTGGGCTCTGCGAGCAGAGAGCTCCCCAACTCCCAGTTTTAAATCCTTCAAGATGTTAGCCACAAGAGAGCCAGTTTTCTTCTCTTCAGACACAGCATAATGAATGGAGACACACAGTACATCAGTAACACAAAGGAATAGTAAAAAGCACAGACCTTGTTGTTTCCTGAAGCAGTCTTCCATGGTTCACACCTCTTGCTCTTAATCCTTTTTGTTTTAATTTCTGGTGCAAATGTAAAGACCTTGTCTGATGAAGAAATTAATTTTGTTCTGCTAATGGAAGTAATCCACTGAACATGATCTTTTTTATATACAAAGGTTAGTGATCTCCCTTCTGGAATAATTCTGCCCAGAGTTCTCTGTGAATTGCTTTGCACATGAAAATTCTCTTTTGGGTTATCTATTGGCCTATATTGCCACCCTGTGGCTGAATATGGCTGCAGCCATTAGGACTCCTTATTTCTCACTGAACACAGTGTACAATAACCTTAATTTAAAAGTTTTGCATAGCTGGTTATCACTCTTCCTCCCAGCTGATTTGTACTAGAAAGCTTCTGAATAATCAGATATGGGTTCTGTGCTATAATTTCAGCTGAATGAAACAAAATCTTTGTCCAGAACCTAGAAACACCCACATACTAGGCATGGTTTAGAACCCAAAAATAGGAAATCGAAAATCTAAGGGGGGTGGGGGTGGGTGGGTGGGTTAAAATTAGTAATAGAAAGACTTGCAAAAAAATTTCCAAAAATTTCTTAAATGTAACATAATTACTAATGAAATTTGTTAGTAGTTCGTATGCCAGCGCATGCGCATTCCAGATGGTTTTGGCCTACAACTCCCAGAAATCAAAACAGCTAGTAAATTGGCTGGGATTTCTGGGAGTTGTAGGCCAAAACTTGAATAAATCACACTGAATTCTAGATGGGACTCTCCAAATAGGAAGGAGGGAGGGAGGGGTATTCTATTCTTGGAAGCAGCAAAAAAGGAGGAGGAGCCCCCTCGCTCCTCACTGCCTCTCTCACCCCGATCCTGAGGGAGCGAGGGCCCAAGTTTGCCCAGGCTGAGAGGAAAAGGAAGAGGCCTGAGGCTGTGAGGAATGGTGGGAGTTGAAGTCCAAAACACCTGGAGGGCTGAAGTTGGCCCGTCATGAAGCCTCTTCAAGGCTTTAGATCCTGGCAGGCAGAAGGGGCAGGGAGGTCCACTCCTCCTGCCCTGCCAGGATCTAAAGCGCATCAAGGCTTGGCACACTTTAGATCCTGTGAGAAACCAACCTAATGTATAATAGAATGAATGCTAACTTATAGAGTAAGTGCCTAAATATTATAAGTAATCCAACTGGTCATATACCTACATTCCATGCACATGCAATAATACAGCAGTAATAACAATGGGTATAAGAAGAGATAAAATTCAAACCGAAGTATTCTGACTGGTCCCTCCTCAAGCGGTGCAAACGGGCTCTTCTCTATGAGCCCGGGATTCTGCAGCAAGCAAACGCTGTGCCCGGGCTTTTGGCTTTTCCCGGGAGAGGCTGCCTCCTGTTTGCAGTTTGCACCGCTGGAGGAGGGACCACAGTCAGAATACTTCGGTTTGAATTTTACCTCTTCTTATACCCATTGTTATTACTGCTGTATTATTGCATGTGCATGGAATGTAGGTATACTACCCCAATACTCTTTGATGCTTTAGATCCTGGCAGGCAGGAGGGGCAGGGAAGCCTGGAAAAATGTAAACAGAGAGGTTTACTCAGAAGTAAATCCACAAAGGAGGGCACTTTGGATGATTTACTCATGAGTAAACCTCTCTGTTTACTTCCTTTGCAGATTTACTTCTGAGTAAATCTCTCTGTTTACATTTTTCCAGGCTTCCAGCCGAAAAGAAGGAGCGAGTTTAGGGCTTGCCTTGCCATAATACTTATTGGCAAGGGAGGCGGGAGGGTGGTGAGAGAGAAGGAGGGTGTCCCCCCCTTACAACCTAATAACGATACTTGAGAAAATCCTGGCCCCCGAAGTTCTATAAAGAAAGTCCACTTCCTGGTTGGCGTTCCAGATGCGGAAATACTCAAGAGTAGCATTTCTTACGAATCTTTTAATTTTCATAACTTTTTTCTCATGCCTACCACATACACATTTGTTATTTCCTCTTAATATTTTGATCTGAAGACTTACAATTTCCCAGTTTTATAATGGACAGATGTTGCAGGGCTTTCTTTCACTTTACCAGGAAAAAGCCTTGGTTATTCTGCTCAATGTGCGTTCAACAAATTTATTATTTATTTACATCATTTATATTCCGACCTTCTCACCCCGCAGGGGACCCAAGGCGGATCACAGTGCACATATACAGGCAAACATTCAATGTCATAGACATACAACATATATAGACAGACAACGAGCTACACAATTGGTCAAGAGCTCACCCTGACCCAGGCAGGCCTTGAACTCATGACCTTCTGGTCAGTAGAGATCTTATGCAGCTGACTCCCAGCCAGCTGCACCACATTCCCGGTGAACTAAATGAATCAGCAGTTCTTTAATATTGCTTTCCTGTAACGAAACATTATAGAAAGATGCTTCCAGCTCTTGAATGTGTCGCTGACCGTAGGAATCTGAATGTTAATCATTATCATAGAAGTGATTCAGGGCAAAAGCCCTCTGGGCGGCTGTGGTGATGGTGCTATACTCAGAGACATGTTCTCTATCCAGAGCTGCTGAGTCACAAGCTGGAAACAATTGTTCTGAATGACACTTAGTACAATGAGCAGGTCTGCCTCAGTAGTAGAAAGAAATCCTGTTATGGCTTACATGGAACCCCTTTCTGGGACACAGAAGAGGAATGCCACAGCATCTACAAAATAGTGTTTTGGAAATAGAGCAGTGGTACATGCTTTAGTCACCTCCAGAACTGCCATTCTAATCCACAACCTCTACAATGATTTTGTAGTGAGCAGAGAATCCTCCCCTATGTGTAGTTCTGCCCCCTTCAATTGTTGCTATAACATTTAAGTTAGTTGGTGTGAATGATCGGAACACTACAAATATTAGATATCTGTATATGAACAAAATCTTTGCTATTTTTTGCAGCTATTGGTGCTTGAAACCAAGGCATCCAATGTGATATTTTTATCAGTTACCCTTCACATAGAAAAGTTCCAAATTGTGAAAATGTATTGTTAACCCCCCAGAACAGATTATTAAACCTCTATTAAGCATCTCTTCATCCACAAAATTAAAGAAGCCTATTGATTGAATTCATGATCAAACTTTTGCTCTCCAACATCAGTTGTGTATACTATTGTTGTGTATGCTATTGGAGGCTGTGGTGGTGCAACGGGTTAAACCACTGAGCTGCTGAACTTACTGAATAAAAAGTTGACAGTTCAAATTCAGAGAGCAGGGTGAGCTCCCAGTGTTAGCCCCAGCTTCTGCCAACCTAGCAGTTCAAAAGCATGCAAATGTGAGTAGATCAATAGGTACCGCTTTGGTGGGACGGTAATGGCACTCCATGCAGTCATGCCGGCTACATCACCTTGGAGCATCTACGGACAATGCCAGCTCTTTGACTTAGTAGAGAACACAATGGGCAAACCTAAAGGACTCACACGTAATGGTATCAGTCATGTAAGTGGTATAGACTGGATATATCCTATGTAAGTGCACATGAATAATATTCTAAGGCTAGCATGCCATTTCCACACAAAAGTAGGGAGGGGCCAGCAGGCTGTGCAGGTCACGTCACCCCACGATCCCAAGTGAGCAATGCTCGGTAGGAGTAGGAGCACAGACTAAATCAAAGTTATCTAAACGATGATGGAAACAAGAGCCCTACTCATGCAAAGAACAATCAATCAATACACATCGACAATAATGTAAACTGGACATCAATGTCTAGGGGGCAAAGTCTCCACACGATATAGAAGATAGAGCATGTATACATGTACAAAGGGTCCGTGGTATCACCTTCCCGGGCGCCACTGCTCATCAAAGCTTACTTGTCGTTATGGTTGTAGGAAAACAGCACGGTTGTAACGCCGGCTGTATCGTCCGTCCGTCCTCAGCTGGAGCCGAATGGCAATACAGGGGGCGGGTGGAAGCCCCCGGGGGCCGCAGTCTCAATGTCAGTCGATGTGGCCGGGCAAAAGCCGGGCCGTTTCCGCATTCTCCCCAATCTCGCAAGAAGAAGCTGGTGGACACGATCGCCCAAGTTGTAGGTAGATGACGTCATGCGTATCCTAGCGGGCGTGTTGATGTGTGGATGAGAGCACGCTGGAGAGGGAGGTCCGTCCCGTGGTGGATGTATAACGAAGAAGATAATGATAATAATAGTGATTATAATCCAGCCCACGTCCAGGGGGCCTGACAAAGGTGAACGTCCCAATGTGCCCCAGGCTGAAAAACGCCTCGAGCCGTAGAAGGGGGCCTGCTCTAGACTCCAAAGAGGAATATTCCTCGGGTACGGGGATCGCTGTGGGTGCGCAAACCACGCCGCCGTATTTCTCCCAGTGGTTGCGGGCAAAATAAGTGTATGAGCACAGGAATATCCAAGTCCACGAGATAGTCAATATCAAAAATAATTTATTGGTTCACAGCAATTAACTGTGCACCCAAGCGGTTTAACATAAACCACAAAAGTGAAGAGCACCAACACACTGTTGCCAGAAAATCCAAATAACGACCCACTGTGGGGCTGGCTGCACCCACATGGGTAGTACACACACGCCAACGGATCAAATAGTGAATATGGGAGGATCCCTTATTCCGTTTCGCTGACTAAATTATAGCTTCTTCAGGGCGTCTAAACATCAACATGTGTAAGGTATTGGTGTAGGTATATGCATTATAAAGGTCAGTTCATATAACATCAGGTACATCACAAAATGTGGATGGATTCCACCAGGCCTGGGATGGCCCAAAGGTGTTAGCTCTTTGACTTAGAAATGGAGATGAGCAACACCCCCCAGAGTTAGAGACAACTAAACTTAATGTCAAGGGGAAACCTTTACCTTTTATACTACTGTTATGCTGGTTTTGCACATCTGTTCCGTATTGTTCATAAGGAGTAAATGTATTCTTGTCTGAATCTGAGCCCTTTCCAGAAGAAGTTATATATTCACTGGAGTCTTCTCAGATAATCTGAAAGATCTGACATTTGAAAAATTAGAGTTATTGACACTCCCTATTACAGAGTCAGTCCTGTGCTACTATGGTGGACCTTCCAGTATGATATCAATGATTAGAATAGAATTATCCTTCAAGCTAACCAGAGATCATTGGACTATTTTTTCATGTAACAGCACATTCGTAAATTTACTTAGGTGGATTTTTTTTGGTAACGTTTAGAGTCCAATAAGCTCACACAGCAGCTATCTCCTTCAAATCTTTTAGAAACAACATTTATCATATTTCAACATATATTTGCCACGGTGTGATAGTAGCACCCCCATTTTTGGGGTAGCAAATTTGATATTTGTGTGTTTGTGTGTTCCTCCCATAAGAGTTACAGAGCCATTTGAGGCTGATTCCACCATCCTTCCTTCCGTCTCTGAAGGCAAAGCAGTTTTAAAACTATAAAATTGAGATCTCTGGAACTCCACTCTTCTCTCCTTCTTCCTTTTTCCTTCATCCAAAGAGCATCATTTCAGATTTTGTAAACTGCCTTGACTTCAGAGGAAGAAGGGAACTCTATAGACTTCATTATATATATTTAAAACTGGCTTGCTTTTGGAGAATGAAGGAATGAAGGGAGAATCAGAGCCAAATGGCCCTGCAGTTTTAAAAACAATTAAAACAAACAGAAACTGACGGGTTGTTTTGGGGCTGGATCATCCCTCCTCTTCCTTCCCTTTGGGAGTAAGACATTTACTTTTTGTGGAAACCCCCCTGTGAGGTCTCTCTATCTTTCACCTACAACTGTGGCAGGGTAGTTTTCTTATTCCCCACTGACCACCTATTTATATAAAGACTTCTTTTTATTTCCACTTGCTGCCACCATAAAATGTAATAAGTATTCACACAGGTCAGGTTTTCCACTGACCTATCCCTCTAACACAAACTCCCACTGACACTATTTGTTAACTTTCGCTGCTACTATTCACTATACTTGGCTCCCCACTAGGAAGAATTTGTTTTAGAGGCTTGAATGTGAAGTAACTACGAAGGGAGATATCTTTGTTAAAGAACTGCAAAGTTTATTCAAACAATGTTCTAAGCGTGGAGGTTTCAGAGTTCAGAGCTTAGGTGGTTACAGTATCTTCTTAGAGGCACGTATCTTAAGGTTACAATACACTAACTATGGAGATGCAACTTGATACTATATAACTGTACTCCCAGAACCAATAGTTCAGCAGTCTTTACACTAACTGCTTGTCCTTTAAACCCAACTGCTTTCCTAGCAGTTCAAACACAGTTTTTCTTCTACTGTTTCACAGAGTAGAGTCAGAGTCCTCTTTAAAACTGGCTGACAGCTGGCTAAAATGGACTCTCCACACACCCTCTCGCCTTTGACTTTCACTGCCAACTGCCAAAGTTTGAATTTGAAGATTCTTAGGCCAGTTGCAGGCTCCGTCTCCTGTTTCCACGGTAACAGAACCCCCTGGGAGGTTCTGCACGTTAATATCTCTGTCAACCCTTTAGGGTTTGCTAAGTTTTTACCCCTTCAACATATATACATATATATAAATACCAACCATATTTAAAACCTGTAATAAAGAAATATGACTTCACCACACACACACACCCGAAACTGAAGAATCAAAGGCAAATTTTTCCCCTTGCATAATAAGTGCACCCCCCTTTTGGGGGGGGCAGGGCATTAGCATGTTTGAAATTCTTGCATTCTTTATATATTGGTATATGTTGCCTGCTTGGTTTCCATTGGAAGAGGCCTTCTTTTCTATTTGTTTTCAGTGCAGTTAAGTTAGGACAGAACCTTGCAGCTGATGTTTGGGCTCTGGATTTCCAAACCTTTTCATTCGATTGTCCAAAAGATGGTAGAGGATCTTCATCTGTTTTGTGTCCTGGCTTTCGGGAGGTCAGATTTTCGTTTTCTGTTTTTGGGACTAAAAGATCCATTTTCTTTTGGCCCATTATTGGGGGGAGGGAACTTCATCCATAGGTCCAAAGTGCCTAGGCCTACAGGTGCAGGCCCGCAGTCAAGCACTGAGCAACAGCACTCCTTAATGCATACACACACACCCTTATTTGATGGAAAGAGAGAGGGGAAAGTGCACCTATTATGCGGTGAAATATGGTATTTCCCCCCAACATGGAATTACAAAAATAAAGTAAGATTGGCAGATGTTCTTCCTTTCTTACAGTTTCTGCTCCAATTACATCCAGACTTGTGTGTACCTTTTTCCTAGACTCCTGGAGGTGATTGTTCTTTCTGGATTTTCAAGAGAAGTATTTCTTTTTCTATAATTATTTGATAGTGGGTATGATGGGCTTTTCCACTGTACATTTGAGATTTCTGTGTGCTAAATAACTGTTTTTTATTTGCTAAATGGTTTGAAATCTCATTGATAGCAAAGATATGGGAGTGGGGATATAGTGTAATACTTTTCCTCCAGGAAATAATAGAAATGAAATTAAATACGAGGGTTGAATGAAAAGTAATGCCTCCACCTTCATTACTAGGGTTTGGATGGGAATATTTTAATAAATCAAATGCAGAAATAATCCTTAGAATATACTCTTTAACTTGCTTGAAATTTACCTCTGAGTCATATAACAATCATCCTGAATCAATCTGTCAACCTTTTGCTTGTGAAACTCAGTGGTTGCTGTCACAGGATGTCCAACTCTTTGTTTGTCATGCAAGTCAGATGTTCCCTCATCAACATCTTTAAACTTACTTGCCCAATGACGATCATCCTGAATCAATCTGTCAATCTTTTGCTTGTGAAATTCTGTGGTTGTCACAGGACGTCCAACTCTTTGTTTGTCACACGTCAGATGTTCCTACCTCAACATCTTTAAACTTACTCGCCCAATGACGCACAGTACTCACATCAACACAATCACCATAAACATATTGCACTCTCTGATTAATCTCCTTTGGGATGACACCTTCTGCTGTCGAGAATTCAATGACTGCACGTTTCTTAAGTTGCATT
>JARBWK010000005.1:141612515-141668041 GCA_030556195.1 Anolis apletophallus
TGCTCTTTGAGGGATAGGATAGTCTTTTCTAATGTTTGGACCGTCCTCTCTAGTACCTTCTGTAGCTTTTAGGTCTCCTTGGCCTCTTTTATACATTCCAATCTTCCTTGGTTGAGCGTTACGATGTACTTTTGCATATTCGCTAGTTCTTCATTTACCACAAACAACATTTCGACCTTCAGTTCTCTTTTTAGTTCGCCATTTCTCCTCTAAGAGTGTTGTACTGTCTTTCCTGCTTTTCTTGTATTTGCTGGACGTCCGTCTGTATCTGTTGGACGTCCGCCTGTACCTTCATAATTTCCCTCATTATGTCTTTCATGGTGTAGTCGTCCGTTAGAGATTCTTTTCTAACTACGGTCTTTTTTTCTTTGTCTTTATCTATCTTGATCTTCGGAGTCGTCATATCTTCCCTTCCCTTCCGCTCGTTAGTCCAGAAGTCTCTTTCCTTGGCTTTATAGCACTACTGCTCCGTACTTTCCCTCACCACAGCCCTTAAACTATGCCTTTCTCGATTATAAGAAGAACAGAGTTAAAGTCAGGGGGTCATAAGACCACCCTAATTATCTATTCGAGAGCTGAGTATACTGTATGCAAAATTCATTTTTTGTTGTTAGCTTTACGATATTACCTCTCTCTATATATAGCAACTGGGAAATGAGAATTGTACAACTGTTTCGATCTTGCACAGATCAAGGATTTGTGTTTTCCAGCTTTCATTTATAGGTTTTTGTAATACTATTAAAACTATTATGGGTTTCTTATCAGAAGAGCAAACCACAGACCACCTACTACAATGCAGCCTGAGCCCTGCCACATGCACAATGGAGGACCTTTTTATAGCAACACCAGAGGTACTCCAAGTGGCCAGCTACTGGTCAAAGGACGTTTAATAGAATGCCAAGTTTTAAACTTTGTGTTTTCTCAAATACATCACAATTGTACCCTTGGTTCGCTCCTGAAACGATAAATAAATAAATAAATATTTTGAAGATTAGTAATTCTTTTAAAATTTTACTGTGAATTTTCTTATTATTGAACTGAATTGAGATAGTTATCCTTTTTATTAGAGTAAGCCTGACAAATCAAGCATGCTTTATTACATTTTAGCTAGCCTTGTTAATAAAATGATATATCTCCTTGATTTCTATCCAGTCAGTTGACAGAAATACTCAAACAGGAAATAGTTTTATTTGTTCCTTTTATGTTGCATTATTTTGCTACTTACTTACAATATTAACAATGTGTTACAATTATTTTAATCCATAATACGTTCAGTGCCACCGAGAATGTGGCGCAGCTGGCTGGGAGTCAGCTGCATAAGATCTCTACTGCCCAGAAGGTCATGAGTTTGAGGCCTGCCTGGGTCGGGGTGAGCTCTCAACCAATTGTGTAGCTCGTTGTATGTCTATATATGTTGTATGTCTATGGCATTGAATGTTTGCCTGTATATGTGCATTGTGATCCGCCCTGAGTTTCCTGCGGGGTGAGAAGGGCGGAATATAAATGATGTAAATAATAAATGAATAAAATAAATAAATTACTTACACTACTATTATGCTTAGTTTATGGCAAACAGATTATTGTAACTGATTAAGTATTGAATAGTCATAACAAAAGGCAGTGTCTTTATGTTTATATGTTGAAAAGGCTTTACACTGAGTGGAGTGTTTTGTTGTTTTTTAAAAAACAACAACAAGAGTTTTTTATTTGGGTATATGTTTTTGAACTGTGCTAAACCAGTATGTAGAAACATTAGCAACCTCAATAGGTCAAACCCAACTGTCAAGGAAATTACAATGAAATAAGGAAAAGATTTAAGCTTCTTGAAAGGAAATTGATAGAATGGACGTATTAATTTAGTGGAAGTATTGAACTGTACAGCAATACAATAAAATTCCTACCAAAAAGCCAATGTTCTCTTCTTGTACTGCACTAACATAACTATGGACCTCATCACATTGATGAAAATGAGTGTCATAGGATGCTTAGAGTCATCTTCAGAGACGGAGCCCTACGCCAGCCATCACACAACATTGTGTGACTTCCGGCTGTGACTCCACCTCCAATCGTAGTTGGACCATTCTTGGATGCTTCTGCTCAAACATGAGAGATATCCCATCTTGTGCAGGATCTAGTGGAGCCAGCACGCTTCTGCCCTGTTTGGGCGTCACTCCCCCTGTGTGATGGGGGAATCGCCGTCACTTGGAAGCTGGCAAAACAGTATGGGGGGGGGCTCCCCCATGTGATGATGTCACATAAATTTGTCTAGAAAAGTAGCTTGAATTTACAAAGACTAAAAGAAGATGTAAAATATTGTGGTCTAATCTGTTTGGAACTTTCATTATTGATCTTGATGAATGACTTACATGCAATTAATATATTTATCACTAGTCATCAATGCATCCATTAAATCAACTAAAGTGATTTGAATTAAACATGTTTTAAACATTGCCACCACAGTGAACATGACTGCCGCTTATTTTTTAAACGATCTATTCTTTATAGTTGCATTGAAAAGTGGACAAATGAAATGAATAATTGTTTGTCATTCATTCATTCAAAATAATTTTTGATTATTTTTCATGGAATTCCTCCCTGGGCAGTCTCCAATATATAATTTAAAAATATACAAGTAGGAATACATTTTAAAACATTAAAGCACCATAGTAATATGATGAAAAACTGCTAACACAAAATACTTTTTTTTGGAAATGCTTTGATTCCTGGTTCACTCCATATTGCTGATTTACCTGATTATACAAGCTGATTACAGAGACTGACTATATTGCACGTACAATTATTTTAAGGAAAATTTGTGAGGTATATCTCTATGTTTTTAATAATAATTTTATCAGATGAAGTCAATTTTTTAAAAAATAATTCACCTCGCAGGTACGTCATTGCTTGTTATCAACACTTTATTTAGAGCTTATATTGAGAGAAATAAACACTTGATGAATGAATTTTTAATTGTACTCATGCATTTAATGAAAAAGCAAATATTTGTCATAACCAGAATACAAAGGGTTTTTTGCTATGATTATAAACCAATCTGACAATCTGGCTGTGTCAAGAGGAAAATCCTATACTTTCACTGGAATTTCAGCAGTGAACTAATGGCCGCATCACAAAGGCCAGGTAAAGTGTCCCGCTTCACCTGGTATCACAGTGAAAGGAGAATGATAGCAAGGTTAATCAGTCACCCCATGCACAGCCTCTTTTCGGTGACACCTTCCCCATCACACTGGGAAAGCATCGCGGCCCTGGCGAGGACCCGTGCTGATAGGGTTTGAGGTGGATGAAGAAAATTCTGGGTGTTATGGTCCACTCATATCTGGAGAGCTGTGCCAATCCTACCAGAGATGAATCTGAACCAAACTTGGCACACATAACCATCATAATGCGACCACTCGCTCAGCTAGTTCGGATTTATGTGCTGGAGTGTTATCAGTATGCTGATGACACCCAGCTCCTTCTACGGATGGACGGCCGACCGGACTCGGTTCCTGATAACTTCACATCTTGCCTTGAAGCCGTAACAGATTGGCTGCATTCCAGTAGACTGAGGGTGAATCCAGCAAAGACGGAGATCTTGTGGCTGGGTCGTCCTGGATTAGATGAGGTTAGGTTGCCCACCATAGATGGTGAACCTCTCTCTCCAGCTATCAACGTCAAAAGCCTTGGTGCCATTTTTTAACTCATTATTGACAATGGAGACCCAGGTTTCCGCCATCAGTAAGTCTGCCTTTTTCCATCTTCGGCAGGCTAGGCAACTGGCACCCTACCTGTCCGGGGATGACCTGGCCACAGTGGTTCATGCCACAGTAACCCCAAGACTTAACTATTGTAATGCGCTTTATGTTGGCCTTCCCTTGTCAGTGACCCAGAGACTTCAACTAGTACAGAATGCGGCGGCCAGACTCCTCACAGGAACCCCCGTGAGGAACGATATAACACCTGTTCTATACCGACTGCACTGGATTCCGGTCGAGTATTATTCACAAGGTGCTGGTTCTAACCTTTAAGGCCTTGCATGGTCAAGGGCTGGCATACTTACGGGAACGCCTCTCTCCGTGTCAACCCTTGAGATGGCCTCGATCAGACCATCAGAATCTATTACAGGCCCCAGACCCTAAGGATGCCCATTTGACATCAACCCGCCGTAGAACATTTTCGGTGATTGCCCCATCACTTTGGCATGCCCTCCCTCATTACATCAGAGCCACCCATGATCCAGAGACTCAAGCTGGTGCAGAAACGGGGGTCCCGATTGGCCACCACATCACGCCAATCCTGCGCGAACTGCACTGGCTCCCAATTGAATACCGGATTGCCTTCAAAGTGTTAGTCCTGACTTTTAAGGCCTTAGATGGTCTGGGGCCAGTGTACCTGCGAGACCGCCTTGTCCCATATCATCCCACCAGATCACTGCGCTCCGAAGAGCTAAACCTCCTGGTCATCCCAAATGTGAGGACCTACCGTCTGTCCGCAACCCGCCACCGGGCTTTCTCTGTTGCAGCCCCTACCATGTGGAACGCACTGCCCGCCGGCATCCGTGCCACCCAGGGCCTCCTCCCGTTCAGGAGAGCAGTTAAGACATTGCTATTCCAACAAGCCTTCGGAGTTAGCTAAACTGTAGCTCGCACCGCCTAGCTGTCAGGCCACTGCGACTCCATTTGTTGTTTCAACTGTTCTAATTGTAATTCCATCTTAATGGTATTACTGTGGTTTATGAGTTATCTGACAATTGTATTTTACGAACTGTTGTAAGTTGCCCTGAGCCGTTGGGGGGGACGGGGACGGGGACGACGACAGACAAATGCGAAATAATAATAAAAGACTTTCGCACAGCTTGTAAACTTGGCTGTTTGAGAGGGCGTTTGGCTTAAGAACATAAGAACATAAGAAGAGCCATGCTGAATCGGGCCTCAGCCCATCTAGTCCAGCATTCTGTGTCACACAGTGGCCCACTAGTTGTACACGGGGATCTCTAGCAGAAAGGAGGGCAAAACCCTCACCTGCTCCCGACCCCCCACAACCAGTACCCGGGGAAAATCCTGCCTGCCTCCATCAACACAGAGGTGGCACTTGGATGTCCATTTCAGTAGCTACTGATTCCCTTGGTCTCCATGAATCTGTCTAATCCTGCCTTGAAGCTGTCCAGGCTGACAGCTGTCACAACCTCCTCTGGAAGTGAGTTCCATAACCCAATGACCCTCTGGGTGAAGAAATATTTCCCTTTATTAGTCCTAACTTTCCTACCTTGGAGCTTTAGGAGTGCCCCTAGTCCTAGTGTTGTGTGACAGAGAAAATATTTTTCTTTGTTCACCTTTTCTATCCCATGCATGATTTTATACACTTCGATCAAGTCACCTCTTAAACGCCGTCTTTCAAGGCTGAAAAGACCAAGGCGTTGCAACCTGATTTCATAAGGGAGCTGCTCCATCCCTTGGATCATATTTGTTGCCCTTCTTTGTACCTTTTCCAGTTCCGTTATATCCTTTTGAGGTGCGGTGACCAGAATTGTACACAGTACTCCAGATGTGGCCTCACCATAGATTTGTAGAGAGGCAATACAACATTTGCCGACCTATTTTCGATTCCCTTCCTGATCATGCCAAGCATAGAATTTGCTTTTTCACTGCTGCAGCGCACTGGGTTGACATCTTCATTGAGCTGTCCACCAAAACCCCAAGATCCCTTTCCTGGTTTGTCTCAGAAAGCTTTGATCCCATCAGTTGATAAGTGTATTTGGGGTTCTTTGCCCCGATGTGCATGACTTTACACTTGTTTAGGTTAAAATGCATTTGCCACTTTGTTGCCCATTCACTCAATTTCGAGAGATCTTTCTGGAGCTCTTTACAGTCAGTTTCATTTTTAACTACCCTGAACAGGCTTAGAACTGTTAGACTGTTAATTGTTTTTAGATGTTTTCGGATGCTAATTGTTTTTAGATGTTTTTAGATGTTAGATACTTTTAGATGTTTTTAGATGTTTCCAGTATTTAGCTGTGTGTGTTTTACTGTAAATCGCCCAGAGCCATCTGGGATGGACAATTAATGAATCCCAAAATAAATAAATAAAAATAAAATAATCCAACTTAAAATACTGGTGGCATTATAGAGGCAGATGGGAGTTGCAGTCTGCCCATATCTAGAGAGCCATGTCAGTCTTAAGAAACCCCAAGAAAATTAAATTACTGTCAACATGTGGAACAACGAAAAAGCGTGAAATAAAAAATGAGTGGGAAAGACCCAGTGCTTCCAGGGTGGCAGAGACTCAGGACAGGGTGAGACCTTTGTTCCACTCACCAACCAGATCTAAGGCTAATGGAAGCTCAGCATTGCACAGATTTGGGACTGATGGGAAATTCATCCTGCCAGATATGGGGGTAATGGAAGCTACACCTGACCTGATAGGAATTGCAACCTGACTTGGTCTTGGGCTGATGGAAATTGCACCTGATCCCCTATATGGTTTTATAAATTGTGCCATGATATGGTTATGCATTTTTGAATAGGTCCATTAATAAAATCCATAAGCAGCGGCCACATTAAAATATAAGAAGAAAATAATGTTGTATACCCAAAAAATCTGTTTAATAGGAAGGCTACTAATAAAAATAGATTTGTTGTGTGCCTTTAAGTAATTTCTGATTTGACAGATCTATCATGGTAGGATTTATTCAGTAAGGGTTTGTCTATGAGTTTATCTGAGGGTGAGAGTGTGTGACTTCTCAAAGCCATTCATTGGTTTCTGAAACAGTTTCTTTGAGTAGCTTACAAACTAAAATTGCACTTTTATTCAAATGCAAGATTACTTGATTATCAGTGGTGATTTGTGAATGAGCCCTCCCTGGCCTAGCATCATTTAAAGAAATTTCACAGCACTTCAAAATACCACTCCTAAGTGGATTTTTATTGGAATTAGAGGTTTGTTTTGAAATAAAAATAAATAAAATGACATGAAAGAGGAAGAGCTGAACACAACATTTAATAAAATTTAATCATCTAGTTCTCCATTTCAAACCTCAAGCACAAGGGGTCACTGTTGCCTAAGGAAAGGTATAGAAGAAGGAGAATCCAGAACTCCTCCCTGCAAAGTGACTGAAAATCCTGCCTGACAGCAGCAATACCACACAGAGAATGCTACAGCCCTGAAATCTATTCAAATGATTACCTCAAAACAAATCTGGATCGGATCCTGTTCTTCGGTCCTTCAAGGAAAGGGATTTTGAGGAACCAGAAGACGGTGCTGGGCTTTGTTCCTCTCCTTGCCATGGTTGCCTGGCAGAATGATTCTGTGGTGAAGCAGCTGCTGCACCTGCTTCTCCTCCACACAGCCTGGGAGATGGGGAGCGGCCAGCTCCATTATTCTGTGCCGGAGGAATCCCAGCATGGCACCTTTGTGGGCCGCATTGCCCAGGACCTGGGGCTGGAGGTGAGTGAGCTGGTGCCTCGCATGTTTCGGATGGTCTCAAAAGGACAGAAGGACTTCTTTGAGGTAAATGTGCAGAATGGGATCTTGTTTGTGAATTCCAGGATAGACAGGGAGGAGCTGTGTGCTGATAATGCCGATTGCTCCATCCATCTGGAGGTGATTGTTGATAAACCTCTGAGGGTGTTCCATGTGGAGGTGGAGATCAGGGACATAAATGACAATGCTCCTGTTTTCTCTGCAAATGAACAAATTTTGAGCATATCAGAAGTCATAACAACTGGCACCAGATTCCCATTAGAAAGAGCCTCTGATGCTGATATTGGTCCTAATGCTCTTCTAACCTACAAGCTGAGGCCCAATGACTATTTCAGTGTGGAACAAAAAACAGATGGTCTCCACAATAAGCCCTTAGCAATTGTTTTGAGGAAGCCATTGGACAGAGAGGAGATCCCTACTCATCATTTGTTACTCACAGCCACAGATGGGGGGAAACCAGAACTCACTGGCACACTCCAGCTGGTGATAAATGTGCTGGATACCAATGACAGCCCTCCTGTGTTTAACCAGTCAGTTTACAGGATAAAGCTGGTAGAAAATGCAGCTAATGGCACACTCATTATTAAATTGAATGCCACAGACTTAGATGAAGGAAAGAATGGGGAAATCTCCTATTCATTTTCTGCACATATAGCACCAAACTTTCGAAAGATTTTTAACATAAATTCCAATACAGGGGAAGTAACTGTAAGTGGAAGAGTAGATTTTGAAGAAAGAAGTGTATATGATCTTCAGATTGTGGCAGAAGATAAAGGCAATCCTCCATTGTCTGGGCACTGCCAATTGATCATTGAGGTGTTGGATGTGAATGACAATGCTCCAGAGGTATCGGTCTCATCCCTCTCAGTGCCAGTCCCAGAGAACTCCCCACCAGGAACGGTGGTGGCCCTCATCAGTGTGTCAGACAAGGACTCTGAGGCCAATGGACAAGTCACATGCTCCCTGTGGCCTCCTGGCCTCCCTTCAAATTGGTGTCTACCTTCAAGAATTACTATTCCTTAGTGGTGGCTGAGCCCCTGGATCGGGAACACATGGCTGAATATGGATTGATGGTGATGGCCCAAGACCACGGGGTCCCATCTTTGTCAGGCAGCAGTACTGTTGTTGTGCCAATCAGTGACATCAATGACAATGCACCTGCTTTTGCTCAGCCCTCTTACACAGTCTTTGTGAAGGAGAACAATCCACCAGGTGCCCATATCTTCACAGTGTCTGCATTTGATCCAGACATAGCGGAGAACAGCCTAATCAGCTACTGGATTAATGAGAAGTCATCATCACTCTCAAGTTACATTTCAGTACACTCAGAGAGTGGGAAGCTCTATGCGTTACAGCCTCTAGATTATGAGGAGCTGAAGCTTTTAGAGTTCCAAGTGAATGCCAAGGACGCTGGGCTGCCCTCCTTGTGTGGCAATGTGACTATTCAAGTCTTTGTGGTGGATGAGAATGATAATGCACCTGCAGTGACTGGGCAGACAGAAGACAACTCTATTCTTCTAGTGCTTCCTGTGTCAGCTGGGCACATGTTGGGTAAGATCCATGCTCTTGATGCCGATTCAGGATA
This sequence comes from Anolis apletophallus, assembly GCA_030556195.1. NCBI lineage: Eukaryota > Metazoa > Chordata > Lepidosauria > Squamata > Anolidae > Anolis > Anolis apletophallus. The sequence continues at coordinate 141,621,577 of JARBWK010000005.1, forward strand.
CAATGCATGGCTGCGCTATGAACTCCATGAAGGAAATAGTGGGCCTTGGCGTGTGGGCCTGTATAGTGGTGAAATCAGTACCATCCGCTCTGTGGATGAGGCAGACGGAAGCAGGAGTCACAACCTGCGTGTACTTGTAAAGGATCATGGTAAGCCTCCAATGTCAGCCACAGCCACACTGAGTTTATCACTAGTGACAAGTGCCCAGGCCATTCAAACCAACATCCGCCTTCCCAGGACAGATGAGAGCTCAAAGCCTAAGGCAGACCTTGTCAATTTGTACTTGATCATTGCCATCTGCTCAGTGTCCAGCTTATTCCTGCTGGCAGTCATCACGTATGTAGCTCTGCGGTGCCAGTTTCAGCCCGAGGAGCCAATGGTATATGGTCCCGGAACAGCCACACTGGTCTGTGCCAGTGAAGTGGGCAGCTGGTCCTATTCAAACCGCCACAGCCACATCCTGGCAGGAGTCAATGGGGAGGCTCTGGCCAAGAATGACCTCATGGTCTTCAGTCCCAACATCCCTGCTTCTTCTGAGAATGGGAATCAGCAGGACCTTCTCTGTGGAACGGTTAGTATTATTCATGGTAGGTTTTCTTTCCTGACATTGGATTTTAACATTTGGGTGGTAGTGATGAACTTTCTCTCTGAGCAATGTTAGAGGTTAACAATTCAAGAGCTGATATCACATTTTAGCTTGCACTCACAAGGTTTGGAAAACATTTCAAAATTTTCTTGTTTCACTTTCCCAAATTGCTATTTTATCTCTCCTAGCACAAATTTTATCTATTGCTGTTAAGATATTTTCTCCCTTTCATTTGTGTTTATTTTATTCAGATATTCCAATATGTTAGCAAGATATGACAATTTCGTGCATCAAAGTTTGTTTTGAATTAGACTACAGAAATCATTTTGCTGATTTTTCTCATAAAATTAAGCATTATTTCCTTCAGTTTCTATACACAGCAAAGATTTTGACATCTTGTGAAGCAACAAATCGCTGTCTGTAATAAAAGCTTTTTAAACCTTGCACTCATTTCTTCACAAATATGAGCAAATAATTTTGATTTAAAGTTCTTCTTTTATGTCATTGACCATTTGAAGCACTTTGTCCATAAGCTTTCTTAATTAATTTCCTGTGGTTTGTGCGACTAGTTCTTTGCGATGTAAAAAATATGAGTAATTGCAATATTTTCATTCTTTTTCTTTGCTAAAGCTATAAAACTTTCTGTTGATCAAGTTTTTCAGGGTACACCAACTGTTCACATTCCTTCATAATTTAGCTAAATGAATGATTTTTCTTCATGATTCAATGTAAATTCAAAATATATCTTCCCCTCTAGTTCTCATTGGAATTTCTAGACAACACAAGAACTACTCAATAATTCTGTCAATATGAATGGAGCTCTGTGGAATTTTATTCTTTAATATACTTTCAATATCTCTGTGAACAAACAACAACAAAACTTTATTACGGTGAATTTTTATCCAGAATTGTTTTGTCTTTGAAAAAGTCCACCATAAATGGTAAAGTTCCAGTTGTTTGGTTACATTTTCGACATAGGTCAGATCTTTTATGTATCTTTGATAGCTTTTCTGGAGTCAAACAAATACCATATGTATATCTGTTTGTAGAATTTTTTTAATGGCGTAAGTTCTTGTAAGTTTTAGTCATTTCTTCAAAGTCCTTCCTATTCTTCTAAGTTTATTGTTTGCCTATATTTTTTTGCCCGTTGTATCATGGGTTCTTTTGTTCAACAGTCTTTCAATTTCAAGTGTTTTTAATTTCTGTGATGTCCCCTTTTCTAAAAATTCTTTAAAGGATAAAATTTCTCTCTTTGGTGTTTTTAATTGTGGAAATACTTAATTGTGTTTCATCCAATGTGGCATTTAACTGTAAAGAGATCTTTTATATTTGTTCCATATTCTCATCAGTGAATTTCTTATCTGATGTTAGAATCTGATATGGGTAGGTATGTATGCCAACCGGAACTTAAATCCATCCCTTCAATTGTTAGTAATCTTTTATTTTTTTTAAAGAAAATCCATTCTTTCATCCACGTCCAAGCTGCTACATCATAATATAGTCTCGTATTTGTATTGGCATCTGATCTAATTTGGCTAGTAAGTACGTCCACTGCTGGAATAAGAGAGCAGGCATTCTTTTCTAACCTTTTTCTGAATTCTATTTATTGAGTAAAATCATCATTTATCTGTATTTTTGCAGTTTGGTCAGAATAGATGGCTTTTCTTCCATTTCTAAAAATTTCTCCACAATGTATTGCTAATAATAATTCATTTATAAAAGTCCACAAATGTTATCAAATGCTTTCTCTGCATCTAAGAATATCAGTGCTCCTTGTTCTTTATGTGCTTATAAATATTTGACTACATTCAGAATTATTCTCATATTGTCTTTAACGTGTCTGCCTGGCAGAAAGCCTGCTTGATCTTCATTGAACCAAGTTTTCAGTATCTTTTAAACTCTGTTGGCCAGTACATTTGTATAAATTTTGTAATCCACATTTAACAATGAAATTGATCTGTAATTTTGGACCAAGATGGTATTTCTGTCTGCATTTGGAATTAATGTTATCGTAGCTTCTTTCCAAGATTCTGGTATTTTCTTTGCTTAGATAACTAAATTCATTATTTTGTTCAAATAGGGAGCTAATTCATCCTCAAATGTTTTGTAGAATACTGCTGTATAGCCATCTGGTCCTGGAACCCTATTGTCTTTTAGATTTCCTATTCCTGTGGGTTAAAAAAAAATCCCTGTGATGACTTGAGCACTGTTCAAGGTGTTGTGTTCTTCTTTTGTTAACCTTGGTAATGTTTGTCTTTTTAATTTTTTTAGCAAAGATGTTTTTTCTTTAGTATAAAAACTTGAAAAAGTTTATGAAATGTTTGTATGATTTTGTCCTTTTGTTTAATTTCTTGTCCTTCTCCTTTTGCCAAGGTCATATATTTCACCCTAAAAGTCTGATCTGTTTGTCTTTTGATTTCTAATTCCTGAATTCCCAGCATTTCTGCAAAGGCTCTTGTCAACATTTTTCTTAAATTCTGGTCATCTTCTGGAATACCTCCTAAGTGAAAATTGCCTTTGAAGGCAATCCAGTCGTTTTAATTTTATACTTTCTTGCTGCATTTGCGTTTGTTGTTTGGTTTGTTGTTGTTCTAGCCGGTCTATTTTTATTGATGCTGAATTTGTGTGTCTTTAATCTTATCCACCATTATTTTTACTTTGCTTAACTCTTTTTTCATGTCTTGCTGTATAGCATTTAATTGATCAAATTTATGGGATAATTTTCCCAATTTATTCACTATTGTATTGTTGAAGGCTTTCATAGCCAGAATCACTGTGTTGTTGTAGGTTTTTCAGGCTATATGGCCATGTTCTAGAGGCATTCTCTCCTGACGTTTCGCCTGCATCTATGGCAAGCACCTTGGATTTAGTGGAATTTTGTGTTTTAGAATAATCTCCATGTATCTGTGAATCCAGGATTCTTTAGCTTTTGGGCAAGCCTACCAAATGTGGCAAAATGTTCCAGTCATTTGTTAACATTTCCAACATATATTGGAATCTTCTCAGATTTGTCCATCTGACTCTTCTTTATCCACCAGGTGGATATTATGCTGTATCTCTCTTTTATATTTGTCTTTGCATTGATTCAGAAAGTTCTTTAAAGGTGTTGTCTCAAACCTTATACAGAAAAGCTCCTCCTCCTTTTACTTTCTTGAGATGTTTATTATCAAAGTTAAAGAATGGCTCTTCTGTATTTTAATGTCATTGTCTTGAAGATGGGCTATGAATTTCTTTCAGCTTTCTTCATATTATTAACAAAGAAGGGTTTTAAAAAGTTAGGTAGATCGCTCAGCAATTATAGCTGAGAGCAGCTGCAATTCAATTGTATACGTTTTCCCTCCTCGATGGAGAGCTGCTTTCTGAAGGGACTGTCATCCACAGACTATTTTGCGAGTCTTTTCAGTTTCTGCTAGCCGCTGCCCAAATTAAGGAGTTTGCATATAATCCCTGGCCATTTATTTAAGCCTTGACAATCTTCCTGACCCTTAAAGAGCATCCTGGAAAACACAGATTGTTGTTTGACGGGAGCTAATAAATCTCACCGACTGGTCTTGCCGCCATGTATAACTTCCAGAATCAGCTTTTTTGACCCAATTATGCATACTGCACAGTAGTTGTATGTTACCTATACTATAGTGTGTATGCATGGATAAGGCAGAAAGGTTATATACTAGTGCATCAGACTAATTAGCATCTTTCCTGCATAAATGTGCATGCACATCGGTTATGCTTGTTTCACATATTCAGAGACTTTTGTTACACTCATGTGACATACTTACACATTGCAGCCAACAAACTAATGTGTCATGACACACAGTTTGGAAAACTTTGATATACATTATCTGTAACCTTTATAAGCAATAAATTATGTATGATTATCTATATATTTCACTTCAAATTTTATAAGAAATGTAAGACACACAACAGAAAAATATCTGGATTTCCAAATAGTTCGTCACACAATTCAACTACTTTTAAAATACTTGTCTTCAAAGAATTTAGTTAATTGTGTTCTGAAATAACTTGTCTCAGACTGAACACTTATGTAAACCGTTGTATACATAAGCTACAACTAGTGAGTCTGACCTGGATCCATTCTTTTACATAGACTGACTGATGTATAATATTTTTGCCTTGACACTTAGGTTTTGGTAATACTATTAAAACTATAATGGAGTTCAATATTTTGAAGAACTATAGGTCTTTTTAATCTTACTGTGAACCTGCTTAGTATTGATCTTAATTGAGATCGTTTCTAAAATAAATATGGGGAACACTATCCTTTTTATCAGAGCAAATCTGACAATTTTGGCTTTGTTGATAAAATAATATTTGCCCTTCATTTCCATCACATCGGTTGACAGAAATACTCAAACAGGAAATAGTTTTATTTATTTCTTTTACACTGTATTGTTGTGCTATTTACTGACAATATTGCCATGGTAGTGCAATCATTTTAATCCATAATGCATTCAGCCTATGTAAATTACATATACTACTATTGTGCTTGGCTTATAGCAAACATTATTTAATTGAACAAGTATTGAATAATCATATTAAAAGGCAGTGTATTTATGTGTATATGTTAAAAAAGGCTTTGGATTGAGTGGAGTGCAGGGGTGTGTGTGTTTCCCACTTCATTTCCAGCTTTTTATTTGGGTATATGGTTTTGAACGATACTATTTATTTTTATTTCCTATATTCCGAGGGGGGGATTTAGGGCAGCTAAGTTAGTTATATAGTAAATGCACAGTCATAACAATGATCAAGAGGTTAAAAACTATAGAGATCACAATCATAAAGGAGGAGGACATTGTTGTTTGTGTTATCCTAATGGACTAGAAACATTAGCAACCTCATAAGGTTAAACTCAACTGTCAAGGGAATTACAATGAGATAAGGAAAATATTTCATTTTCCTGAAAAGAAATCATTAGAATGATCTTATTAACAAATTTGGTAGAAGTAGTGAACTGTTCGCCGAAACAATAATCATGGCATCAATTAAAGTGATTTATTTATTTATTTATTTTAAATTATAAATTAAAGTAATGTGAATTAAACATGCTTTGTACAGGAATCGCCACCACAGTGACTATTTTTAAAAAACATCTTCATAACATTCTTTGAAGTTACATTGAGAAGTGGACAAATGAAATGAGTAACGGTTTGACATTAAAAAACAATGGTTTGATTTTCATTCAATCATTCAAAAATATTTTTGATTTTTTAAAGTTGAATTCTTCTCTGGACAGTTTCCAATATATTATTTTAAAATATACAAGTCACAGTACATTTTAAAACATTGAAGGAGCACAGTAATGAGATGAAAAACCGCAATCACCAAATACTAGCTTTTGAAATACTCTGATTCCTTGCTCACTTCCTTTTACTGACTTGCCTGATTATATTGACTAATTACAGAGATTGACTATATTGCATTTATAATTATTTTAAGGAAAATTTGTGAGGTATATCTCTGTTTACAATAGTAATTTTATCAGATGTAGTCAATTGATTTTAAAATTGTTGGTGGGTCATTGGTTGTTACCAACACTTCATTTAGCGCTTACGTTGAAAAAAATGAAAAAAGGCTGAGTTGGTTGTTGTTCACATGCACTTAATGGAAAAACAAATATTTGTCATAATCAGAAAAAATTTTTTTTGCAGAGACCATAAACCAATCTGGCAATCTGGCAGTGTAAATAAGTAAAATCTTGTACCTTTACTGGAATTTTAGCAGTGAACTAAGGCCACTTCTACACAGCCTGGCTTCACGGCAAAAGGAAAGCGGCAGCAAGACGAATCGATTACCCCATATGCAGCACCCTCTCAGCAATGCTTTCCTTACACATGAGGGAAGCTTCGCCCTCATGGAGTTCAACCATGCTGGTGGTGTTTGAGGTGTATGACAGAAGATGACGGGTGTTGTATTCCACTCACATGCAGAGAGCCGTGTCAATCCTGCCAGAGATGAATCTGAACCAGACTTGTCACACATACCCATCATAAATATGGGTTGCTTACCTGTAACCGTAGTTTCTTGAGTGGTCAGCGTGAATAGCGCCTATGGTATTTCCTGCGCCCTGCGCAGACAGTTCGGAATCTTTAAAAAGTTAATATCACTTTAAACTGTAGCCCCGCCCACATCCCCTCGAGCATATATAGCCAGTGGGAGGGGCTGCCACCTCAGATCCTTTACTCCGCCGCAAAGCAGCTTGAAGGACCGAGGCATGATATCAGCGGGGAGGATGGGCGGGAGCGTGCTATTCACACTGACCACTCAAGAAACTACGGTTACAGGTAAGCAACCCATATTTTCTTTTCGTGGTCAGCCGTGAATAGCACCTATGGTAGACTAGCGAGCTAATAACATGGCTGGTGGGTATCATGCCACCGTAGTGTAGGACTGCTCTGCCACAGAATGCATCCTGTGCAAGATGAAGGTGAGCAGAGTAGACCAAGCATCTATCCAGCAGTAGCCTAGGTCTTCCAAAGGAAGCCCCTCAACGAGTAGTGGGGTTACCATAGATCTAATGGAATGATCCTTAAACTACTCAGATAAGTACAACCATTCAAATGGTAAGTCAGATATGCCCCTGGGACAATCCAGAAAGGCAACGGTTCCATAAACACATGGAGGCCACTGGCATCCTCCCAGTACGTTAAGTGTAACCATGCTATGCATGTCGAAGGAGAAGAGAATAGACGAACCACTGTCTACCAGAGATCTTCTACAGTTCTGGAAATTAAACATATAGTCGATGAAGACTGTATTCTAGAGGTGCGGAAATTGACGGAAGAAGGATTGAGCACTCCCAAGATTATGCTTGTTCATAGAACATCTAGGTTGATTCACCAAATCAAGTGTGCTTGCAAAGGCAGAAGTAAGAATTTTCTCCTTCAGTAAATGGTACAATGTCTGGAAAGACATAACGGGAAGAGTGTCTGGACGTAACAGTGATACGATACCGAATATAATATTATTTTCTGAAAATCCCATTGTTGATATGAGGATGAGTAAATATGTTTCAATATATTTATATTTAGTACAAATATGTCAAGTCAAAGTAAGCATATGAACTCCAAGATGTTGTGGTCTACTATTGATTTTCAGAATGAGAGTTAATTAAAGAGATCTTGAACTCTTCCAAGAGGAGATGCAAGAAGTCTAGGGCTGAAATGATAGAACAAAAGAATGTGATAACATAATTCTTACAATAGAATATTGTCTGGCGACCTTTATCTTGGGTCAGGTCGCTCAGGAATCAAGGCCCATACCAAATAACAAATAAGGGGAGAAACATGTCTATATGGCCGAAACAGTACCATGCATGATGAGTAGCAATTGTAAAGTCACATAAGGTCTATATGGGCCGAAATAGGACCATGCATGCAGAGTAACGATTGTAAAGTCATATAAGGAAAAACCACATAAACCAGATATTTAAAGGAATAGAAACTTCGATTTAGTCGCCAGTATCCAGTTACAGATACACAGATAGCTATGTTACTAATGTGAAAATGGGTTGCCATGGTAGCCCTATAGTCAGGGAAACCCATGTGAGACCAACTCACATGCATTAAGCAAAGGACTGGTTCTATACGATGTAAGAAGGATGTATTGACAATAAACACCCCTGGAATCAGTTTTAGCAAACGAAGTAAGACTATTATATAGCAATATCAACAGGTAAGACTATTATATAGCAATACCATTCAAAGCTGAGAGAAAGGATGTAGCAGGTGATGTTTCTTAGGTTCAGTAAAGTTCATTAGCGGTCATTACTGTTAGATAGTCAGAGATAACTGAAGAAAGTGCAAGAGGAGAGCAGTAATGGATATCTGTGGTCTGGTGACAGTAGTACCCATTCAAGATTGATATCCTCAGCAATCAGTGGCCAGAGAATAATGTCATGTGATATCACATGGAGGTATTGTTAATAATATTATTTATTTATACATTATGCATTTACGTCATTCGTATTCCGCGTTTCTCAGTCCAAAGGGGACCCATGGCAGATCGCAATGCATATACAGGCAAACATTCAATGTCATTGCCACATAGCACATAAAGGCAATTTAACATTCCCGAATCTGTTGAATTGATCCTCATGACAAAGTGGACCAAACTTGACATTTGTACTCCTCATGGTCTAAACCACTGATTCTCAAAGTGGGTGGTACCACCACCTGGTGGGCGGTGAGGTGATCCAAGGGGGCGGTGGGAGGCTCAGGGGAATTTGGGGGGCGGTGAATCCCTTTAAGGGTGTGTGTGAACCATTGGCCATTTAGGAGGGGTCGCGCGGCCCTCTACTTTGGCCCCACTGTGCCCCCTTTGCTTTGACCTTCATATTAGATATTTGGATTAGAATTCGTAAGAGTAGCAAAATTATTTATGAAGTAACAACAAAAATATGGTTGGGGGTCACCACAACATGAGGAACCTTATTTAGGGGTCATGGCATTAGAAAGGTTGAGAACCACTGCATTAATACATATATCTTTCTGTTTTAATTGCTATTAATTTTTTTAAAAATCTAGGGGGGCGGCTTGTAAAATTTTTTTTGGAAAGGGGGCGGTAGGCCAAAAAGGTCTGTGAGCCACTGGTCTAAACAAACAAAAAGTACTGGTAGCATGGGGGGAGGGTTGACACAAGATTATGGGAGTTGTAGTTCATCCACATCTGACTGAGGGCACAGTTCTCTTTCAAACTAGCCAGATAGCTCAGCCCACTTGCCCAGTATGTATCTCTCAACACCAGTACCCCTTTGCTAGGCACACTGGGGATGATTAGAGTTGCATCCCAAGAAGAAGCCTGAGCAGTCTGAGGAAGACAGAAAGTACTTCTTTGTGTTTCAGTGTTGGAAATACTGTTATTGTGGGTTTTAAAAAATCAAGTAAGGTTATAAGACCCCCAAAGGGACAAGTTACTGTAAAAGCAAAGAAACTACAATTATTGTGAGTGAGGAAAACAACATGATGAGGAATGAGTGGGAAAGAGCCAGCTGCAACCCCAAGAGGCTCCTCAAGAGTTGCATGGATCAGCCGAGTGTGGTCAAAACCTGAGGGAGAAAGGAAGTACTGCTTCAGCTTGTGCTTCAGCATGGTGACAAATAATTCCATATCTTTTATCTCATGAAGTGACTGCAGAATGGCTAAAAAACACACCCCCATGAAAAAAGTTCCTCCAAAAGCCAAGAAAATTAAATTACTGCCAACATGTGGGACAACCAAACAACATGAACATCGACTCAATGAATGGGAAAGAGCTACTTCATCAAGGGAGGCAGCGACCTCAGGACAGCATGAGATCCCCATTCCACTCGTAACTAGATCTAGGGCTAATGGAAGCTGAACACTGCACAGATTTGGGGCTGATGGGAATTTCACCCTGCCAGATACAGGGGCAATGGGAGTCACACTTGACCAGATTTGGGCTTGATAAGAGTTGGAACCTGACTATGTTTTGGGCTGATAGAAATTGTATCTGATCTCCTGTATGGCTTTATAATTTTTTCCATTATATGGTTATGCATTTTTGAATAGATCCATTAATAAAATCCCTAAGCATTGGCCATATTAAAATATAACAAGAAAATAATGGCATATACCCAAAAATCTGTTTAACAGGAAGGCTACTAATAAAAATAGATTTGTTGCATGCCTTTCAGTAATTTGGGGCTTGGCAAATCTATCATGACAGGATTTGTTCAGTAGGGGTTTGCCTATGACTTTCTTTGAGGTTGAGAGTATGTGACTTCCCAAAAGCCATTCATTGGTTTCTGTGGCAAAGACAGGATTTGAACCCTGGTCCCCAGTGGACTTAATTAGGTATTTCATGCTGCTGTGTAGCTTTCTCTAGACTTTAAAAAAAGGCTCACTTTCTCTTGCTCATAAACAGAGAAAGAACTGAGGAAGTGCCTACAAGATGTTTTTCCTTTTCATAATATGTTCTGGTAGATTTACTGTATATTATTTCTTCTTGAAGTGTAATGGATCTTGGGCAACTGTGATTTAAAGTAGAAAAAATAGTAGGAGGGCAAAAGGTTAAACCAATGCATCCTCTTCCCATTCTTTTTTCAGAATCTCAGTCATGCACACCATCTGTTTAGTACCCACTGTCATTAGCACACATCTCTCGACTACCCCTTGCCAGGCACTCAGAGCTCTCAAAGTGTTTGCTGACCCTCGGCGAGAGCCAACAGTGGTCTGAGTGCGACTCTAGGATCACGGTTTGATACCCTGCTTGGCCATTCTTGAAACATATGAACTTTTTCTTTGAGCAGTTTGAAAACCAAAATTGCACATATTTCTCAAATGCAAGATTAATTGACGATCAAGTGGTGATTTGTGAATGAGCCCTTCCTGGCCTAGCATCACTCAAAGAAATTTCACATCTCTTGAAGATACCACTCCTATGTGGATGTTTATTTGAATCAGCCCACACTCTCAAATTAAAATTACTGGATCCAGAGCAAACATGTCATGTACAGCAACGAAGGAAAGGTGCCAGCTCAGAGCTTTGGTAAAAAATGAAAATAAATAAAAATGACACAAAAGAGGAAGGGCTGAATGCAGCCATTTAATAAAATTTAATCATCTGATTCTCCATTTCAAACCTCAAGCACAAGGGGTCACTGTTGCCTAAGGAAAGGTATAGAAGAAGACCAGTCCAGAGCTCCTCCCTGCAAAGTGACTGAAAATCCTGCCTGACACTAGAAATATCACACAGAGATGCTACAGCCCTGAAATCTATTCAAATGATTACCTCAAAAGGAATCTGGATCGGATCCTGTTCTTCGGTCCTTCAAGGAAAGAGATTTTGAGGAACCAGAAGACGGTGCTGAGCTTTGTTCCTCTCCTTGCCATGGTTGCCTGGCAGAATGATTCTGTGGTGAAGCAGCTGCTGCATCTGCTTCTCCTCCACACAGCCTGGGAGATGGGGAGCGGCCAGCTCCATTATTCTGTGCCGGAGGAATCCCAGCATGGCACCTTTGTGGGCCGCATTGCCCAGGACCTGGGGCTGGAGGTGAGTGAGCTGGTGCCTCGCATGTTTCGGATGGTCTCAAAAGGACAGAAGGACTTCTTTGAGGTAAATGTGCAGAATGGGATCTTGTTTGTGAATTCCAGGATAGACAGGGAGCAGCTGTGTGCTGATAATGCTGATTGCTCCATCCATCTGGAGGTGATTGTTGATAAACCTCTGAGGGTTTTCCATGTGGAGGTGGAGATCAGGGACATAAATGACAATGCTCCTGTTTTCTCTGCAAATGAACAAATTCTGAGCATAGCTGAGTTTATAACTCCAACTGGCACCAGATTCCCATTAGAGGGAGCCTCTGATGCTGATATTGGTCCTAATGCTCTTCTAACCTACAAGCTTAGGCCCAATGACTATTTCACTGTGGAACACAATCCAGATGAGAACCATAATAAGCCATTAGCAATTGTTTTAAAGAAACCGTTGGACAGAGAGGAGATCCCTACCCATCATTTGTTACTCACAGCCACAGATGGGGGGAAACCAGAACTCACTGGTACAGTCCAGCTGGTGATCATTGTCCTGGATGCCAATGACAACCCTCCTGTGTTTAACCAATCGACTTACAGGATAAAGCTAGTAGAAAATGCTGCTAATGGGACACTAGTTATCAAACTGAATGCGACTGATGCAGATGAAGGAACTAATCGTGAAATCTCTTTTTCATTTTCTACACACGTAACACCTAACTTTCAAAAGATTTTTAGGATAAATTCCAATACAGGGGAAGTAATTGTAAACAAAAGAGTAGATTTTGAAGATAGGAGTGTATATGATCTTCAGATTGTAGCTAAAGATAAAGGCAATCTTCCTTTGTCTGGACACTGCCGATTGATAATCGAGGTGTTGGATGTGAATGACAATGCTCCAGAGGTGTCAGTTTCATCCCTCTCAGTGCCAGTCCCAGAGGATGCCCCACTAGGGACAGTGGTGGGCCTCATCAGTATCTCAGACAAGGACTCTGAGGCCAATGGGCAAGTGACCTGTTCTCTATGGCCCCCTGGACTTCCCTTCAAACTGGTGTCCACCTTCAAGAATTACTATTCTTTAGTGGTGGCTGAACACTTGGATCGGGAACAGATGGCTGAGTATGGATTGATGGTGATGGCCCAAGACCACGGGGTCCCGTCTTTGTCAGCCAGCAGTACTGTGGTTGTTCCAATCAGTGACATCAATGACAATGCACCTGCTTTTGCACAACCCTCTTACACAGTCTTTGTGAAGGAGAACAATCCACCAGGTGCCCATATCTTCACAGTGTCTGCCTTTGACCTAGACATAGCGGAGAACAGCCTAATCAGCTACTGGATAGATGAAAAGCTGTGGCCACTCTCAAGTTACATTTCAGTACACTCAGAAAGTGGGAAGCTCTATGCGTTACAGCCATTGGATTACGAGGAGCTGAAGCTTTTGGAGTTCCAAGTGAATGCCAAGGACGCTGGGCTGCCCTCCTTGTGTGGCAACGTGACTATTCAAGTCTTTGTGGTGGATGAGAATGATAATGCACCTGCGGTGACTGGGCAGACAGAAGACAACTCTATTCTTCTAGTGCTTCCTGTGTCAGCTGGGCACATGCTGGGTAAGATCCATGCTCTTGATGCTGATTCAGGATACAATGCATGGCTGCGCTATGAACTGCATGAAGGAAATAGTGGGCCTTGGCGTGTGGGCCTGTACAGTGGTGAAATCAGTACCATCCGCTCAGTGGATGAGGCAGATGGCAGCAGGAGTCACAACCTGCGTGTACTTGTGAAGGATCATGGTAAGCCTCCAATGTCAGCCACAGCCACACTGAGTGTATCACTAGTGACAAGTGCCCAGGCCATTCAAACCAATATCCGCCTTCCCAGGACAGATGAGAGTTCAAAGCCTAAGGCAGACCTTGTCAATTTGTACTTGATCATTGCCATCTGCTCAGTGTCCAGCTTATTCCTGCTGGCAGTCATCACGTATGTAGCTCTGCGGTGCCAGTTTCAGCCCGAGGAGCCAATGGTATATGGTCCCGGAACAGCCACACTGGTCTGTGCCAGCGAAGTGGGCAGCTGGTCCTATTCAAACCGCCACAGCCACATCCTGGCAGGAGTCAATGGGGAGGCTCTGGCCAAGAATGACCTCATGGTCTTCAGTCCCAACATCCCTGCTTCTTCTGAGAATGGGAATCAGCAGGACCTTCTCTGTGGAACGGTTAGTATTATTCATGGTAGGTTTTCTTTTCTGACATTGGATTTTAATATTTGGGTGGTAATGATGAACTTTCTCTCTGAACAATGTTAAATGATCAACAACTAGTGAGCTGATATCACATTTTAGCTCACATTCAACAGTTGGGTTTAGGGGGGGGGGAAATCAAAATTTTCTTCTTTCACTTTTATTTTCCAAATATCTATTTTGTCTCTCCTAGCACAAATTTTACCTACTGCTGTTAAGATATTTTGTCCCTTTCCTTGCATACTTGTGTTAATTTTATTAAAATGTTTACATATGTTAGCCAGATATGCCTGTTCAATGCATCAAAGTTTTTAAAATTAGATTGCAGCATTCATTTTGCTGATTTTCCTCATAAAATTAAGCATTATTTATCTCAATTCATATATGTGGCAAAGTGTTCAACATCTTGTAAGGCAACAAAGTCTATAGTAGAAAATTGTTTTAAAAAACCTTGCTTCTATTACTTCATAAATATGAGCAAATAATCTTGACTGAAAAGTTTTACTTTTGATATCATTGAGCATTTGAACCACATTGTGCATAAGCTTTCTTAATTAATTTCCTATGGTTCGTGTGACTAGTGCTTAGCAATGTAAATAGTCTTTATTGAAATTTTAATTAAAATACCTTAAAGATAAAAGCAACATTCAACAGACAAGCCAAGTGGAGGAGAGAAACAGGCATACAGAGAAAGAGAAAAAAAGAAAGGAAAATGAAAAAAAAAGGGGGGGGGGAGGAAGAAGAAAAAAACCAACGATGAAACCACCAAACAAGAAAGTGCATTTTCTTGACTTCTCAAATATCTTTTATTGAGGTTTCTTCCTTTTCATTCTTCCATTCCATTTTATGGTTTTTGTTTTCCCTTTTTCCTTCCTTCCTTCCTTCCTTCCTTCTTCCTTCCTTCCTTCCTCCTTCCTTCCTTCCTTCCTTCCTTCCTTCCTTCCTTCCTTCCTTCCTTCCTTTTGGGTCTGGTGTATTCATTTTATATCCATATCATCTTATTTTTTGTTTTAAATACGCCTTGATCGGTTTCCCCTTATTTTTAGATATCAGGTAGGTGAGTCTATCCATATTTCTTGTATCTTTATCGGCCAGTCTTCATCTTCTGGCATCTTTCTTTTTCCATAACTTTGCATATCGGATCCTTGCTGTCATGGTTAACAAAAACAAAAGATTTCCGTTCAATTTCTGTTCTATTATCCCTAACAAAATTATCTCTGGTTTCAATGGTATCTTTATATTTAGGATGTTTTGTATCGTATCCCATATTTTCTTCCAAAAATTCTTTGTTTTTTTTACAGGACCACCACATGTGGAAATATGAGCCTTTTTTCTCTCCACACTTCCAACATTTTGGCTTTTTATTCCTATAACATTTTCCTAGTTTCTGTGGGGTCATGTACCATCTATATGCCGTTTTTATCCAATTTTCCTTCAGGTCTACTGCATACATGTATTTAATTTGTAATTCCAAATTTCTTCCATTCCTCTTTTGTTACAATATTTTTTTTCCATCTTTTCATATATCTTTATTTGCCCCAATATACCATTCCAATAATTTTCTATAGATCTTGGTTATTATCTTTCTGTCCAATTGTATTATCATATCCCAGAATGTTTTTTTGTTCCTCAAGGCCTAATTGTTTATCTTTTTAATTCTTTTATTTGCCAGTACTGGTACCATGAAATTCTTTCATTGATTATATCCATCTCTTGTTGCGTTTTCATTGTTATAATTCCTCCCTCTTTTTCAATAGATGTTTGTATTTTGGCCAATTGTTCCATCCAAGCATTCTCCTTTGAGTGGCTTCTAGAGGTGATACCCATAAGGACGTTCTTTCACATAATTTCTTCTTGTATTTCCCCCCGTATTTTAAAAATGGCCAACCTCACAAAATGGTTTTTGATCCCCCCCTTTCTTGGACCACTCATACCAAAGGTATGAGTGCCAGCCTGCTCTCAGTTCTATTCCCTGCAAATTTAGTCCTTTTTCTTTTTCCAATTTTGCCTGGTCACATTAATGCACTTGCTTCGAAGTATAGTTTCTGATCTGGTGTTGTTAATCTTCCCCTCCTTTTTTCTTCAGTCATGTATTGAAATTTATTCTTGGTTTTTTTTTGCCATATATACTTCATGATATCTATATTCCAATCTCTTAATAATTTTTAATTTCTTATTATGGGTAGATTTTGAAATAAAAAGATCATCATCGGCAATATTTTCATTTTCACACTTGCAATTCTTCCCAAAAGAGATAACTTTACATTTTTCCATCTTTCTAAATCTTTTTATCTCCTTTCAATATAGTTATTTTGTAGCAATTGTAAGTTTCTTGATGTTAGCATAATCCCCAAATATTTTAGTTTTGTGACAATCTGTATATTCCAATTTTTAAAAATTTGTCTTGTTATTTTCTTGAGATATTCTTTTTAAATTGCTTTTGTCTTTTCCATATTTTATTTTAAATCCTAAAACTTCTTCAAATTCTCTTATTGTATTTATCCATTTTCCTAGATTCTTATTGGGTTCTTCGATTATACAGATTATATCATCAGCGAATGCCCTGAGTTTATAATCTTGTCCTTGGATTCTTGTTCCCTTCAAGTTCTGATTTTCCCTTATTTTCTCCAATAGCATCTCTAATGTCAATATAAGTATCAATGGTGATAATGTAATGGGCATCCCATTTATTTCAATTGTTTCAGTCTCTTGCCTGTTTATCAGTACCTTGTTGATTTGCATATATTGCACCTATATTATGAACATAACATGTAAAAGCAATGAGTAATTGTAATATTTTCTTTCTCTTTCTTTGATAAAGCTATAAAACCTTTTGTTGAATGAGCCATTGAGAGTACACAACTGTTCACAATCCTTCACAATTTAGCCATGCAATTTTTTTCCTTTGTTACTCAATGTAAAGTTTTAAATATATCTTTCCCTCTAGTTCTCATTTAAAGTTCCGACAAATTACATTTTAGTTAGCCTTTAAAAAAATAATATTTATCCTTCATTTCCATTGGTTGACAGACATAGGAAATAGTTTTACTTGATCCTTTTAAATTGTATTGTTGTGCTATTTACTCACAACATTGCAAATGTATTGCCATTATTTTAATCAATAATGCATTCAGTCTATTTACATTACGTATACCACTATTAGGCTTGGTTTATTAAAGCAGATTATTTTAACTGAACAAGTACTGAATAGTCATTATAAAAGGAAATATTTTCATGTTTGCATATACTGAAAGGGCTTTCAATTGAGTGGAGTGGAGTGGGGTTTTTCTTCACTTCATTTCCAGCTTTTTCTTTGAGTATACCTTTTTTGAACTATGGTAAATGCACAGTCATAAGAATGATTTTGAGGTTAAAATATGTTGGGTTAAAAATCACAAAAGAGGAGGACACTATTCTTCATGTTCTTTTAATGGCCTAAATTGTTTTAACTATTTTAATTGTGTGATTTTTAATGTATTGTTTTGACATCTAATGGCTGCCTGTTGTACTCCATCCTGAGTCCCTCTTCAGAGATTAGAAGGACAGGATATAAATGCTTGAAATAAATAATAAATAAGAACATTATTTATTTTATTTATTTTATTTATTTATTCAGTTTTATATTCCGCTCCTCCCTGCAGGCTCGGGGCAGATCACAGCAACATTCGATAAACACAACAGAGTACAACAATATTAAAACCACAGGGTTACAGGGTTACAATTCTAAAAACTCAACACATAGTCATATAAAACATTTCCGGGAATTAGCCAAAAGCGAGTACGAAGAGGGCAGTCTTGCACGCTCTCCTAAAGGGAACAAGCTCTCGGATCGCACGGGTATCAGGTGGAAGAGAATTCCACAAAGTAGGGGCAGCAACAGAAAAGGCACGCTGCCTGGTTGTGGACAGGTGGCAGGAGCGGATTGATGGAATTTCTAACAAGTTTTGCTCCTCTGAGCGCAGTGATCTCGGGGGAACATACGGGGTAAGGCGGTCCCTCAGGTACACAGGCCCTAGACCGTATAAGGCCTTAAAGGTCATAACCAACACCTTGAAGGCAATTCGGTACTCAATAGGAAGCCAGTGCAGTTGCCGCAAGATGGGAGTAATGTGCTCTCTCACCGGTGCTCCCACCAGTAAGCGAGCAGCGGCATTCTGCACTAGCTTGAGTTTCCGAATTGTCGACAAAGGAAGGCCCACATAGAGGGCGTTACAGTAGTCCAGCCTCGAGATGACCGTCGCTTGGATCACCGTGGCCAGGTCTTCCCTGGACAGGTAGGGTGCCAGTCGCCTAGCCTGTCAGAGATGGAAAAATGATACTTTGCTGACCATGGAGACCTGAGTCTCCATTGACAGCAAAGGGTCCAGATGGACACCTAGACTCTTAACGAGGGATGACGGGCTAAGTTGCCCACCATCCAGGGTAGGCAACCGGCACTCATCCAGCCCAGGGCGACCAGGCCACAAGATCTCCGTCTTTGACGGATTCACCTTCAGCCGGCTGGAGCGCAGCCATCCAGTCACGGCTTCAAGGCAATGGTGGAAACAATCGGGTACGGTGTCCAGCCTGCCGTCCATTCTCAGCAGAAGCTGGGTGTCATCAGCGTACTGATAACACTCCAGACCAAAGTCACGGGCCAGCTGGGCCAGGGGGCGCATGTAAATGTTGAATAATAAAGGAGAGAGGATGGCCCCCTGGGGGACCCCACAAGTTAACGGGAGCTTCCCAGAGACCTCCTCTCCCCTCTCCACACGTTGTATGGAGGAAGGAGGCCACCCATTTAAGGGCAGTCCCCCTCACTCCAGTCACGGCTAGACGGTGGGTCAACAATGCGTGATCTACTGTATCAAACGCTGCTGTTAGATCTAACAAAACAAGCAGGGCTGATCCGCCCTGGTCCAGCTGGCGGTGAAGTTGGTCTGTAATGGCGACAAGCACGGTCTCCGTCCCATGCCCAATACGGAAGCCGGACTGGAAGGGCTCAAGTCCAGCTGTGTTGTCTAAGAACCGCTGCAGCTGATCCGCTGCTGCCCTCTCAATTACCTTGCCTAAAAAGGCAAATTTGACACAGGTCGGTAATTAGAGGGAGCCGAAGGGGCTAAATTCTGCTTCTTCAGCAGCGGTCTTACCATTGCCTCTTTCAAACCCCCTGGGAACACTCCTTGCTCAAGGGAGCTGTTGATAATCTTTCCCAGGGGGTCTCGTAGCCCCTCCCGGCAGGATCTAACAAGCCAGGAGGGGCACGGATCAAGGGAGCAGGTAGTTAGTCTAGCTGCAGCGAGAAGCTTATCGACAGCTGCTGCGTCCAGCGGTTGGAACCGGGTGAAGGTGGGCCCGTCGAGTGGCGGCGGGGTCTCAAGTTCGCATACTGTATCAAAAGTGGCCGAGATGTCCCGGCGGAGGATCGAGATTTTGTCAGTGAAATAGTTCTGAAAAACCTCAGCTGTGGGAGCCAAACCCCTATCGTTTGGGACAGTCGGGATTTCTGTCAAGGACCGAATTATCTTAAAAAGTTGAGCTGGGCGTGAACTAGCCGACTCTATCAGGGAAGAATAATGAACTTTTTAGCTTCCCTGATAGCATGCTCATAAACCTCTTTAAACTGTTTATAAGCCAATCTTGATGCTCCGACGTGGCGACCCCGCCACACGTCCTCTAACTGTCTCTTCCTCCGTTTCATCGCTCGCAACTCCTCGGTAAACCAAGGCGAGCGTTTTCTACGGGGGATGAGAGCGTCTAGGGGCGATCTCATCTAAGCCAGTGGAGAGACAGGTGTTCCAACAGTCCACTTGCCCATCGACTGAGTCGCTGGTGAGCTCCAAATCTCTCCCTCATTAGGTTCCTGAATGCCTGAGGATTTGGAGCTCACACTCAGTCATGGGCAAGTGGACTGTTGGAACACCTGTCTCTCCACTGCCTTAGACGAGATAGAGGTTGGGATCACTTTAGTAACCTTAGACGATGAAATAGGCTTTTCATCCCTCCGTAGAAAACTGTGCCGCATCATTTTGGTTTACCTGAGGAGTGAAGATAATTTCCTAGCATATTGATGAAACGGAGGAAGAGACAGCATTATAGTTGCACTTTTTCTGGTATCATCCTGTAGTGCAAGATGAGGAAAAATCAATTAGCTCCAAGCAGATCTTCCCTCTAGTACAGTGGTTTTCAATTTTTTTGGCTTATAAACAATTATTTTTAAAAATTTAATAGCAATTAAACAGAAAGATATATGTACAGTATTAATGCAGTGGTTCTCAACCTTTCTAATGCTGTGACCCCTAAATAAGGTTCCTCATGTTGTGGTGACCCCCAACCATATATTCGTTGCTACTTCATAAATAATTTTGCTACTCTTATGAATTCTAATGCAACTATATAATATTCAGGATGTATTTTCATTGTTACAAATTGAACATAATTAAAGCATAGGGATTAATCACAAAAACAATATGTTTGGGGAGTATGGACAATGGATGATGGGATTTGCAGTACCTTCAATCAATTCAGCTCTGACTTCCACAGACCACTGAGACCCCCACAAGTTACAAACCTGGCACAGAGAACTCACATGACCAACAGAAAATACTGGAATGGTTTGGGAGGAATTGGCAGTGATTTAGGGGAGATGTAGTTCACCTACTGTACATCCGGAGATAACTGAGAACCCAAACAACTATGGATGTGAACCAAACTAGGCAAGAATACTCAATATGCCCAAATTTGAACATTGGTGGAGTTTTGAGAAAATAGCCCTTCTCATTTGGGTGTTTTAGTTACTGGGATTGATTGTGTACTTATAATCAAAGAGCATTTTGAATTCCACCAACAATGGAATTGAGCCAAACTTGGCACACAGAACCCCCATGACCAACAGAAAATACTGGAGGGGTTTGGAATGAATTGCCTCTGCCGGGGTGGTGGGGAGGCTCCGCCGGAGGACACAGAGGTCTTCGTACTGCAGCCTTCACACTGCACTGCGTGTGGGGGTCAAAGCAAAAAAAGCAGGACCAAAGAAGAGGGCCGCGCAACCCCTCCTAAATGGCCAATCATTCATCACCCCCTTAAAGGAGTTCACCGCCCCCTCAAATTCCCCTGAGCCTCCCACCGCCCCCTTGGATCACCTAACTGCCCACCAGAGGGTGGTACCACCCACTTTGAGAATCAGTGCTCTAGTGCCTGTCATCTTTCTTCCCCTCCTGTCACTGATTACACTGACATAATTATGTTAGGACAGTGCACAAACAGAACATTTGTTTTTTGAAAGGCATCTTATCATTGGTCTTTGTAATGACTCTCCAACTTCGGTAAGGATCACGCGTAGATAGAAGCACGGTCCAACACGATTTTATTGCAGGTACAACACTTGTAAAGCTAAAGCACCGTCCCGCCACCCAAACACACCTTTTATACCCAACCCCCCCTCCCCTTGCCCATGCAATGTCCAGGCAGGGTTGCACCATATCCGGGTGATTCAGCAAATCCCATAGACCAAAGGGATGTGACCTCATCAGTCTCTGAGTCAGCATTAATAGCTCATTGTCCAATGTCCAAGTCCAGAAGAGGTTACCTCACTTCCCCTGGAGGCACCTGGAAGTTACATCACTCCCAGACTGACTCAGCATAGTCCTTCAGTAACTAGAGCAAAGGTCACTCTACTTCCCGGGGAACTGGGACAAAGGTCAGCACCACCTCATGGCAGGCTGGAAATCTGAACTTCTTCCAAGCTCAGATTTCCCAGATCTGACATAACGTCCTTCTCCACCGCGTCCTCCCCCTGTAGAAATAAAATACCATTCAGTCCTTGGGTGGAAGGGGTCCCACATATCTCTTCAGAAAACTACAGTGAAATGTAGGATGAACCTTGCCCAAACTTTTCGGCAAAAGAAGGGTATAGGAAACCTTATTGGCTGCCTTCTCCACCCTAAAAGGCCCAATATACTTCGGGCTTAGTTTCTTAGACGGGCAACCCAACTTCAAATTCTGTGTGGATAACCATACCAGATCACCCTCTGCATACTCCTCCCCTTCCTGTCTTCGCTGATCCCCAAACAGCTTGTATGCCCGTTGCGCCTTTCCCAGCGCTTCCGTTACTTCCCTCCAATCCTCCTGCGCACGCACCTTCCACTCACTCTTCTCCTCCCCCCCCCAACTCCAATAATTGGGGCAAAGGGGCCACATCCTGGCCATAAACTATCTCAAAAGGGGACTTTCCCGTGGAAGAATGCACCGAACTGTTATATGCCATTTCCGCATATGGCAACAAGTCCGACCAGTTAGTCTGCTCCTTGTTACTGAATATACGTAGATACCCCCCTAGTGATTTTTGCGCTCTCTCCACGCCCCCATTGCAGCAAGGATGATAAGCGGTCGTAAGACGTCTTTGGGCTCCTAACACCTCTAAAAACCTCTCCCAAAATCGGGCAGTAAACTGAAGCCCACGATCGCTAAGAACCTGCTCCGGGCATCCATGCAACCGATACACATGTTGCACATATAGCTCAGCCAACCTCTCTGCCGATGGCAATCCCTTCAAAGGAACGAAATGAGCCTGCTTTGAAAATAAATCTAACACGGTCCAGATATATCTGTAACCCCGGCTAGAGGGCAACTCCCCCACGAAATTCGTACTGACATGCGTCCATGGCCGCACTGGAGAAGCCACCACTTGGATCAACCCTTGCGGCTTAGCGGCAGGATCCTTATTCCTAGCGCAATCCTCACAATGCTCTACATACTCCTTCACTTCCGCTCTCATCCCTGGCCACCAATATCGCTTTTTATGGCCAAAAGTGTCTTCGTGACCCCCCAATGACCAGCAGACTTGTGATCATGATTAAGCTGTAAAACCTTCCTTGAGGAACATACACTTTATTACCCATAATCCATAACCCATGCAACAACTTGCATTCACCTCCATGGCTCTGCAACCACTTATCATCTTCATAACCCTTCTGCAACTCCAAACTCCATTCATCTACCACTTCTTCCTCCTTCTTCACCTCTCTCAATGCCTGAGACCTTGTCTGTACTGCCAATCCCCAATGCTTTTGGGTAAACACCTCCTCCGATTTCTCCAAACAATTCTCGCCCGCATTGGGATACCGAGATAATGCGTCTGCCACTACATTCTCTTTCCCCTTTATATGCTGCAAGGAGAAATTAAACCGGGAAAAATACTGAGCCCATCTCACCAATTTGGGAGATAGCTTCTGAGGGTTCTTCAAATACTGGAGGTTCTGGTGATCCGTTAACACCACAAAAGGAAAAGCAGCCCCCTCCAAAAACTGTCGCCACGTTTGCAAGGCACATCTCACAGCAAAAGCCTCTTTCTCCCAAACGGGCCACTTCCTTTCCAACTCTCCAAACTTTTTAGAGAAATATGCACACGGCCTCATATTCCCCTGTTCATCCTTTTGCATCAGCGCCCCTCCATATGCCCAAGCGGATGCATTACACTGTACAATAAAAGGCTTGTCTACATCTGGATGCATTAACAACGGACCCCGGGTAAAAGCTCTCTTTAATCTCTCAAACGCTGCCTGACACTCCTTATTCCAATCCAACTTAGCACCCGGGGATCTGGTCTTCTTTGACTCTCCCTTTCCCTTAGTCTTTAACAACTCCGTGAGCGGGAGAGTTATAGCTGAAAATCCAGGTATAAATGTACGATAGAAATTTGCCAACCCCAAGAAAGCTTGCAACTGCCTACGGGTTTGCGGAGCCTCCCAGCTCAACACGTCCTCCACTTTAGCAGGATCCATAGCCACTCCACTCTCACTAATCCTATAACCCAAAAAATCAATCTGACTCTTCCCAAACTCACACTTACTCAATTTCACATACAACCTAGCTTGCCTCAATCTCTCCAACACCTCGCGAACCAACTGAACATGCTCTTCTCTGGTGCGTGTCACAATCACAATGTCATCCAAATACACAAAAAAACCCTTATATAAAAGGGGGTGCAGCACCTCATTTATAAGCTGCATGAAAATACCGGGGGCTCCGGCCAAACCGAATGGCATCACGGTCCATTCGTACAGCCCGAGGGGGCAGGAGAAAGCAGTCTTCCATTGATCACTTTTTTTCACCCGCACCATATGGAACGCATCTATCAAGTCCAATTTGGTGAAAAACCTACCGCCCCCTAGCTGGCCCAACAGATCCTTAATCAAAGGCAAGGGATAACAATTTGTAGTGCTAATAGCATTCAACCCCCGATAATCGATACACAATCGCAACCTTCCATCCTTTTTCTCCCGAAACAAAGCTGGGGCCGCCATAGGGGATTCAGACCTTTGAATAAACCCCTTCTCCAAATATCCATCAATCTGTTCCCTCAACGCCACCTTCTCCTGCACAGTCATAGCATATATTTTCGGTTTCGGTAAAATAGCCCCCTCCTTAACCTCTATGCTACACTGTACATTGCGAAAGGGGGGAAGACTCTGGGCTAATATAGGGTTAAACACATCTGCATAATCCCAATACTCAACAGGCACCCCCTGTACCTCACCCAGAACCCCTTTCCCCATATTAGGCTCGCATTGCACCTTCCCAGTCCTCCAATCAATTTTGGGGTTTACTTGCTCTAACCAAGGCAGTCCTAAAACCACTTCATGACCTTTAATGGGAGCCACCACAAAGTCTATACCTCCTTCCCAAGGTCCCACCCGACCTTTTAAATCTTTAGTGCCCACAGAAAATGGTCCACCCTCAATAGATGACCCATCTAACTGAGTAAAAGTTACAGATGTTGCCAGGGTTTTCGTTCCCCCCCAAATCACCCACTAACTTAGGGGACATGATATTCTCCGAACACCCACAATCAACCAATGCTTTTTTCTCAATAATCTCCTTCCCTTTAAATAAACCCAGGGTGCACTGTACACTTGGGGGACTCACCCCAACACTTTTCGAATCGGTATTGTCTACAAAAGCCGCCCTAGCAGCTGCCACCTTGAGTGGATCCGAACGGATTGGATCCAACACCTGCTTCTGCCGGCACTGGGACGCAAAATGGCCCGGCTGAGAGCAGACAAAGCAAAGGCCACGTCCCATCATGGGTTTCTTCATAGCGCCAGTTCTGCCATCGCCACCACCACGTCGAGGCTCTCCTCCTCGGAATCGACCCTCAGGAAAACCCCGTCCCGGAATTCTGGGCTTTGTCGACTGGAACCGTCGTCGCTGCACCTGGGCCAAAATCCCCTCCACGCTGCCAGCCAACTGGATCCAACCATCCACGTTTCCTGGATCACCTCGGTGCAGGCACCACTCCAAGATTTCCTTCCGCAGGCCATCTTGAAATAGTTCAAGCAATGTAGCCTGGGACCACTCGGCAACTTTGCCAGCTAATCCCATAAATTCTTCTGCATACTCTGTAACCGATCTGGGTCCCTGGGATAGACAGCGTAGCGCTTCCTTCGCCTTTATCCTCTCCAGAGGATCACGGAAGCGGTTTCGAATAGCTTGCAAGAAGGCCCGGACCGATGTTAAACATGGATCTCGACGGTCATGGCACTGCACATACCATTCAGCGGCCCTTCCTTTAAACACTCCTCCAATGGCTCGAACTCGGCTACCATCGCTGGGGTAAAGATGACCGTAGTCCTCCATATGATCTCTCACTGCGGCGATAAAGAAAGCCACCTTGCAAGCTTCCCCTTCAAATTCCACCCTCAGAGGTTCTTTCTTCAATCGTCCTCCAAACTCTTGAGATTGCACTCTCCTCCCCTGAGGGGCCTCTAGCCTTGAGACTCCCCTTCCCATCCCTGCCGACTGCAGGGGCCGGCTCACCGGGACCGGATTCACCTCCTCTGACGCAAGATGACCACCATCCGCCCACACTCCCATGGGAGATCTAGGACGTTCAGCTGCTGACGGTTCGCCATCCATCCACGAATAAAAAGTGAAGTCTCCTCCTCCAGGGGCACTCCACGCCGAATCCCTTGGCTCTCTCCTGGGCATAGCCTGGGACATCCTTCTCATGGTATGCTCCATCGCATCCATTCTGCACCTCATCACCGCCAATTCCGATAGCGGTTCAGGTTCCGTGGTCTCACTACCACACTCCGCCAGGTCCACCTGAGCCGGGGCACTCTTCCCCTCAGCTTCTCTGGTCCTGCACTCCTCTGGATCCACCTGAGCTGGCCCTTCTTTCAGCACAGCTTCTCTGGTTCCTCCGGCCATCCGGACTCCCGCCTGAATGGGGCCTCGCTGCCTCATTCCTCTCAAAGCGCTCACCTGAGCGTCCCACAATCTCTCCGCTTCTCGGAGCTCGTCCATCTGGGCTGACGCACCTCCTGCCGTCACTTCCTTGGACTCATCCGGGAACCCCACTTGGTCAATGGTAGTCCACTCCCAATCCATGGTTCTCCGGACCTCTTCAGGAGCAATATTCCACATATCGATATACTCCTCTTCCTTCCAAGCCAACCTCTCCATTGCTGGGAAAGTTGAATGGGGCTTTAGCTTCTGTAATGACTCTCCAACTTTGGTAAGGATCACGCGTAGATAGAAGCACGGTCCAACACGATTTTATTGCAGGTACAACACTTGTAAAGCTAAAGCACGGTCCCGCCACCCAAACACACCTTTTATACCCAAACCCCCCTCCCCTTGCCCATGCAATGTCCAGGCAGGGTTGCACCATATCCGGGTGATTCAGCAAATCCCATAGACCAAAGGGATGTGACCTCATCAGTCTCTGAGTCAGCATTAATAGCTCATTGTCCAATGTCCAAGTCCAGAAGAAGTAACCTCACATACCTGGAGGCACCTGGAAGTTACATCACTCCCAGACTGACTCAGCACAGTCCTTCAGTAACTCGAGCAAAGGTCACTTTACTCCCCGGGAACTGGGACAAAGGTCAGCACCACCTCATGGCAGGCTGGAAATCTGAACTTCTTCCAAGCTCAGATTTCCCAGATCTGACAGTACATTCAAAATGTTGTTTTTTTTGGGTTTTTTTAGTTGAAGTCCTTCCTGGGCAGTTTCCAATATATAATATTAAAATATTCAAATAGAGGTACATTTTAAAACATTAAAGAACTATAGTAATAAGGTGAACAACTGCTAATGCGAAATACTTGGGGTGTTGCGTAGTTTCTGAGCTTTTGAAGTACTCTGATTCCTGGTTCACGGCCTGATTATACTGACTGATTACCGAGACTGACTATATTGCACATGTAATTATTTTACGGAAAAATTGTGAGGTACGAGCATCTATGTTTACAATAGTAATTTTATCAGATGCGGTCAAATGATTTTAAAATAGTTAATCTTAATGGTGGGTTACTAGTTGTTACCACTGCTACATTTAGAGCTTACATTGAGAAAAATGAAAACTTGATGATAGGATTGGTTATTGTACACATGCATTTAATGGAAAAACAAATATTGACCATAACCAGTATACAAAGGGTTTTTGCTGGGACAATAAACCATTATGTTTATTTATTTATTTATTCAATCTTATATATCGCTCCTCCCCCGCAAGCTCGGGGTGGTTTACAACAGTCAGTTGAAATACATGTAAAACACATAAAATACATAAAATATATGCAATTAATTATAACATTTGTCAGATAGAACAAATAGAGTTGGCAATCTGACAATGTTAAAAGGAAAATCCTGTACCATCTTTGAAATTTTAGCAGTGAACTAAGACCCCTTCTTCATTGCCATATAAAACCCAGATTATCTGCTTTGAACTGGATTATATGGCAGTGTAGACTCATATAATCCAGTTCAAAGCAGATAATATGGATTATCTGCTTTGATAATCTGGATTATATGGCAGTGTAGACAGGGCCTAAGTGACATTGATTGGGTTATTTTCAAAGACATAAAAACAATAGAGGTTCTGATAAGCCGTGTTGGAATGGACAAGTGAAGGCTGGTTGTTATGGAAAAGGAAACAAGATGTTACATATTTGCCACAAACTAATAGAAATAGACAATGGATATGAGCTGAATGAAAAACAAAAAGAGTTTATGAAAATGTGGTTCCACATAACACTATGGAACACGATTTTTGTTCCTGGGCTAATTTCCTAATTGGTTTTATCATAAAAACATGGAAAAAGTTTATTAGACTTTGCAGAACATTCTGCAGGTCATTATGCTATAGTTTTTCAAAGACTATCTCCTTGAGTCTCAACCAATTCAACATACTTTGTGGCAGCCACAAAAACAAAGTTTCTGGAGTATAATAACTACTTTCAAAGTAAGTAAGTACCACACAATTAATAAGAAAAAAACCCCTTTCAAACCAGGAGCAGAAATCTTTTCAAATTTTGTTACATAGTGGAATAGAACAAATTCAAAAATATAATTTTTAAAGTCTACCATGTATGCAATATATCTATATGAATCCTATCTATCTATCTCTTTAAATATATACATGTCTATTTATTTATATGTATATTTGAACCACAAAGGCTCTTACACAGATTGATGGATCTTGACCAAATTCGGAACAACCGAGGAAGTGCTTACCAGATGCTTTCTTTCCTTTCACTATACATTCTGGTAGCTTTATATTACTTATCCTTGAAGTGTAATTGATCTTGGGCAAATGTGATTTAAAGTAGAAAAATAGTTGGAGGGCAAGTTGCCCCTTGCCAGGCTCCCAGAGCTGTCAGAACGCTTGCTGACCCCCAGCGAGATCCAGCATTATGTAGTGGTCTGAGTGTGACTCTAGATATCAGGGTTTGAAAAATATTAACTTTTTCTTTGAACAGCTTGGAAACTAAAATTCATCAAATGCAAGCTTATGAATATCAAATGGTGATTTGTGAATGAGTCCTCCTTGGCCTAGCATCACTTGAAATTTCACATTCCTTGAAGATACCATACTCACATCAAAATTACTCAAATTGAAATTACTGGCTAGAGAGCAAACATGTCATATACAGCAATGAAGAAATTAGCCCTTTTTTGCAAATGAAAATAAATAAAAATGACATGAACAAGAAAGAACTGAATGCAACATTCAATAAAATTTAATCATATGGTTCTTCATTTCAAACCTGAAGCACAAGGGGTCACTGTTGCCTAAGAAGAGGTATAGAAAGAATGAAAATCCAGAGCTCCTCCCTTTGAAAACCCTGCTTGACACTAGCAATATCACACAGAGAATGGAAACCCCTGAAATCTATTCAAATGATTACCTTACGACAAATCCGGCTCAGATCCTAAGATCCTGTTCTTCAATCCTTCAAGGAAAGGGATTTTGAGGAACCAGAAGACGGTGCTGGGCTTTGTTCCTCTCCTTGCCATGGTTGCCTGGCAGAATGATTCTGTGGTGAAGCAGCTGCTGCATCTGCTTCTCCTCCACACAGCCTGGGAGATGGGGAGCGGCCAGCTCCATTATTCTGTGCCGGAGGAATCCCAGCATGGCACCTTTGTGGGCCGCATTGCCCAGGACCTGGGGCTGGAGGTGAGTGAGCTGGTGCCTCGGATGTTTCGGATGGTCTCAAAAGGACAGAAGGACTTCTTTGAGGTAAATGTGCAGAATGGGATCTTGTTTGTGAATTCCAGGATAGACAGGGAGGAACTGTGTGCTGATAATACTGATTGTTCCATCCATCTGGAGATGATTGTTGATAAACCTCTGAGGGTGTTCCATGTGGAGGTGGAGATCAGGGACATAAATGACAATGCTCCTGTTTTCTCTGCAAATGAACAAATTCTGAGCATACCAGAATTTATAACACCAACTGGCACCAAGTTCCCATTAGAGGGAGCCTCTGATGCTGATATTGGTCCTAATGCTCTTCTAACCTACAAGCTGAGGCCCAATGACTATTTTAGTGTGGAACAAAAAACAAATGACCTCCATAACAAACCCTTGGCCATTGTTTTAAAGAAACCATTGGACAGAGAGGAGATCCCTACCCATCATTTGTTACTCATTGCCACTGATGGGGGGAAACCAGAACTCACTGGAACAGTCCAGCTGGTGATCAAAGTGCTGGATACCAATGACAACTCTCCTGTGTTTAACCAGTCAGTTTACAGAGTAAAATTGATAGAAAATGCGGCTAGTGGGACACTAGTTATTAAATTGAATGCCACTGACTTAGATGAAGGAAAGAATGGGGAAATCTCCTATTCATTTTCTACACACATAGCACCAGATGATCAAAATATTTTTAGGATAAATTCCAATACAGGGGAAGTAATAGTGAATGGAAGAGTAGATTTTGAAGATAGAAGTGTATATGATCTTCAGATCGTAGCAGAAGATAGAGGCACTTTCCCCTTGTATGGGCACTGCCAATTGATTATTGAGGTTTTGGATATGAATGACAATGCCCCAGAGGTATCAGTCTCATCCCTCTCAGTGCCAGTCCCAGAGGACTCCCCACCAGGGACAGTGGTGGCCCTCATCAGTGTGTCAGACAAGGACTCTGATGCCAATGGACAAGTCACATGCTCCCTGTGGCCTCCTGGCCTCCCCTTCAAACTGGTGTCTACCTTCAAGAATTACTATTCCTTAGTGGTGGCTGAGCCCCTGGATCGGGAACACATGGCTGAGTATGGATTGATGGTGATGGCCCAAGACCACGGGGTCCCGTCTTTGTCAGCCAGCAGTACTGTGGTTGTGCCAATCAGTGACATCAATGACAATGCACCTGCTTTTGCTCAGCCCTCTTACACAGTCTTTGTGAAGGAGAATAATCCACCAGGTGCCCATATCTTCACAGTGTCTGCCTTTGACTCAGACATAGCTGAAAACAGCCTAATCAGCTACTGGATAGATGAAAAGCTGTGGCCACTCTCAAGTTACATTTCAGTACACTCAGAGAGTGGGAAGCTCTATGCTTTGCAGCCTTTGGATTATGAGGAGCTGAAGCTTTTGGAGTTCCAAGTGAATGCCAAGGACGCTGGACTGCCCTCCTTGTGTGGCAACGTGACTATTCAAGTCTTTGTGGTGGATGAGAATGATAATGCACCTGCAGTGACTGGGCAGACAGAAGACAACTCTATTCTTCTAGTCCTTCCTGTGTCAGCTGGACACATGTTGGGTAAGATCCATGCTCTTGATGCTGATTCAGGATACAATGCATGGCTGCGCTATGAGCTGCATGAAGCAAACAGTGGACCTTGGCGTGTGGGCCTGTACAGTGGTGAAATCAGTACCATCCGCTCTGTTGATGAGGCAGACGGCAGCAGGAGTCATAACCTGCGTGTACTTGTAAAGGATCATGGCAAGCCTCAAATGTCAGCCACAGTCACTCTGAGTGTATCACTAGTGACAAGTGCCCAGGCCATTCAAACCAACATCCGCCTTCCCAGGACAGATGAGAGCTCAAAGCCTAAGGCAGACCTTGTCAATTTGTACTTGATCATTGCCATCTGCTCAGTGTCCAGCTTATTCCTGCTGGCAGTCATCACGTATGTAGCTCTGCGGTGCCAGTTTCAGCCTGAGGAGCCAATGGTATATGGTCCTGGAACAGCCACACTGGTCTGTGCCAGCGAAGTGGGCAGCTGGTCCTATTCAAACCGCCACAGCCACATCCTGGCAGGAGTCAATGGGGAGGCTCTGGCCAAGAATGACCTCATGGTCTTCAGTCCCAACATCCCTGCTTCTTCTGAGAATGGGAATCAGCAGGACCTTCTCTGTGGAACGGTTAGTATTATTCATGGTAGGTTTTCTTTCCTAACATTGGATTTTAACATTTGGGTGGTAGTGATGAACTTTCTCCCTAAGCAATGTTAAATGATCAACAATTTGTGAGCTGATATCACATTTTAGCTCGCATTTAGCAGTTTTGTAAATACAATCATAATTTGCTTCTTTCATTTTCTTTCCCCCAAATTGCTATTTTGTCTCCCCTATTTATCAACTGCTGTTAAGATATTTTCTCCCTTTCCTTTTATACTGGTGTTGCTTTTATTCGAATGTTAGACTAAGTTAGCAAGATATGCCTGTTCAATGCACCAGAGTTTTAAAAATTAGATAGCAGCATTCATTTTGCTGATTTTTCTCATAAAGTTTAAGCATTATTTCTCTTAATTCATATACATGGCAAAGTCTTTGACATCTTAAGTGCCAACAAATCTCTGTCTGCAGTAAAAGAACTTGACCCCATTGCTTCGCAAATTTGAGCAAAGAATCTTGACAGAAAAGTTTTACTTTTGATATCATTGACCATTTGAACCACTTTGTGCATAAGCTTTCTTAATTAATTTCCTATGGTTTGTGCGACAAGTGCTTTGCAATGTAAATGCAATGAGTAATTGTAATATTTTCTTTCTATTTTTGTCTAAAGCTATAAAACCTTTTGTTGAATGAGCCATTGAGAGTACACACCAGTTCACATTCCTTCACAATTTACCCATGCATTTTTTCCTTCTTTACTTAATGTAAAGTTTTAAATATATCTTTCCTTCTAGTTCTCATTGAACGTTCTAGGCTACACAAATTACTCAAAATTTGTCAGTATGGAACTTATAAAAAACAATAATTTTGAATTTTGTTAATTGTGATCTGAAATAACGTGTCTCCGACTGAACAGCTATGTAACTCTTTGTATGCTTAAGCCAAAACTAATGCATCTGGCTTGGATCCATTCACCAGAGTAAACTTGACGAATTACATTTTAGCTAGCCTTGTCAATAAAATAATATTTCTCCTTCATTTCCATCAGATCAGTTGACAGAAATACGTTAATGGGAAATAGTTTTGCTTTGGTCCTTTATAATTGTATTGTTGTGCTTACAATATTGCAAATGTATTGCCATTATTTTAATCCATAATGCATTCAGTCTATTTAAATTACTTATACTACTATTAGGCTTGGTTTATTAAAGCTGATTATTTTAACTGAACTAGTATTGAAAAGGAAACGTTTTTATGTTTACATATGCTGAAAAGGCTTTTGATTGAGTGGAGTTGATTTTTTCTAACTTCATTTCCAGTTTTTTTATTTGAGTATATGTTTTTGAACTATGGTAAATGCATAGTCATAATAATGATTTAGAGGTTAAAATATATTGAGTTAAAAATCACAGAGGAGGACGATACTGTTCTTCGTATTCTTCTAATGGCCTAGAAATATTAGCAACCTTATTAGGTCAAACCGAACTTTTAAGGGAATTGCAATGGTTTGAGGAAAATATTTAAATTTTTAAAAGTTTGTGGAAGTATTGAACGGTGCACCAATACAATAAAAAAGCAAATGTTCTTTTGTGCACTGTTGACTATATCAGTATAGTCAGTGACAGGAGGGGAAGCAAGGTGATAGGCACTAGAGGGAAGGTCTGCTTCCAGCTAATAGATTTTTCCTCATCTTGCACTACATGATGATACAAGAAAAAGTGCAACTATTAGGTCAATGCTACTTTCCTATACACATTGATGTGAAGTTTACATCTAGAGATGTACAAGAATCCACTTTTCCTGGTAATATTGGCCAGAATCCATCTCTACAGGGCCGTAGCCAGGATTTTGTTTCGGAGGGGGCTGAGTTTGGTTCGGGGGGGGGGGGGGCTGAGACTGGGTGGAAGAGGGTCTACCCTAGCAAATCTTTTGTATTGTTATCCCAATAACCCCATTAATGTGGGATATAATGAGCATGGTGATCAGATCATGATATGAATAAACATAACAGTTTAAATAATGTACCAGTAAGGCCTTTTTTATGACCACCCTGAGAATTTCCGGGGGGCTGAGGCCCTCTTAGCCCCCCCCTGGCTACATGCCTGCATCTCTAGATGTAAACTTCACATCAATGTGTATAGGAAAGTAGCTTCAGTTTACAAACACCAAAAGAAGATGTAAAATACAGTGCCTTAATGTGTTTGGGGAAATGATGTTTATTTATTTATTAACTTATATACCGCCACTCCCCAAGGGCTTGGAGCGGTTTACAGTGTGAACAAGAACAATATACATAAAAACCAAATTAAAAGAAAGAGAAATCACCAATCAGCAGGATTCGAATGCCTGCCGGAATAAGAATGTTTTGCATGCCCTCCGAAAGGGAACTAAGCTTTGCAGAGCTTGGGCTTCTGCTGGCAAGGCATTCCATAGGTATGCAGCCACAATCGTGAAGGCTCTGCGCCTGGTAGCCACCAGGTGGAAGGTCTTAAAGTTGGAAACTTCAAGCAAGTTTTGGTCTTCCAAACGAAGTGATCTCTGGGGTTGGTAGGAGGTGAGGCAGCCCCTCAGATACGCCAGTCCTGGACCATATAAGGCCTTAAAGGTAAGAACCAACACTTTGAAGGTAATCCGGTGCTCAATCGGCAGCCAGTGCAACTGCTGTAGAATTGGAATAACATGACATCGGCGAGAAGTCGGGCAGCAGCATTTTGCACGAACTTAAGCTTCCGGATTACTGACAGAGGCAGGCCAATGTAGAGGGCATTACAGTAGTCTAATCTTGAGGTAACCATAGCCTGGATCACAGTAACCAGGTCATTCCTAGACAAATAGGGAGCCAGTCGTTTAGCCTGATGCAGATGGAGAAATGCGACTGCTCACAGCGGAGACCTGGGTCTCCATTGTTAGCAGAGGGTCTAAAGCTCTGTTATAGCTCCTACGCTGTGGAATGCCCTCCCGGCTGGAACGCGGGCTATAAAGGACCTGCTCCCGTTTAGACGCGCCTGCAAAACTTATTTGTTTAAGCAGGCCCTAAAGAGATCCCCATACTCTTTACCAAAGATGACGGGTGTAATGCTTCCTTATATTCCTTTCATCATTGATATTGATGATGAAAGATTTACACATTATTAATGTATTTATCACTAGCAATCATGACATCAATTAAATTAACATTGAGTGTTTTAAATGTGATTTTCCTGCTTCTTGGCAGGGGGTTGGACTGCCTGGTCCAGGAGGTCTCTTCCATCTCTATGATTCTAACTAGAGTGATGTCAATTTTTGTATGGGAATCATCATCACAGTGATCAAGACTGTTGTTTATTTTTGAAAATATCTTTCTAGTTGCACTGAGAAGCAGACAAATGTAATGAGTAATGTGTCAGGGACTGGAGTTGTGGCCTTTGATCATGCCTTGCTTAGGCCCCAGCTCCAGCCTTTCACATTCTGTAAACATTGAGATAAG
Organism: Anolis apletophallus; assembly: GCA_030556195.1. Taxonomy (NCBI): domain Eukaryota; kingdom Metazoa; phylum Chordata; class Lepidosauria; order Squamata; family Anolidae; genus Anolis; species Anolis apletophallus. The sequence continues at coordinate 141,656,492 of JARBWK010000005.1, forward strand.
CAAGCAGCTGTGACCTTGCTGTAACGGCTTGGCCTTTTGGCGCGAAAGGAGAGTCTCTTCCCGGGCTTTTCCTGGATAAGGGGAGGGACCTTAGTTCAATTGGAAGAGTGTCTATATAAGGCTGCCCCTTTGTCCCTTTGCCAGTTCTAACTTTGATCGCTTGGTATCCTGAATAAAGTGCTTTCATGCTATCCGGTGAGCGCCTTTGCCGTGAGTCATTGAGGGCCTTCGGTGAACCTGACATAATGGTTCCTTCTTCATACATTCAAAATGGTTTTTTATTATATTTTTTTACTTGAAGTCCTCCCTGAGTAGTTTCCAATATGTACTTTTAAAATATTCAAATAGCAGTACATTTTAAAACATTAAAGGACCATAATAATAAGATGAAAAACTATTGTGTGGTTTCTGAGATTTTGAAATATTCTGACATGCCTGATTATACTGACTGATTACAAGGATTGATGATATTGCACATGTAATTATTTTACAGAATAATTGTGAGATATAGCTCTATGTTTGCAATAGTAATTTTATCAGATGTAGTCAAATGATTTAAAAATAGTTCATCCTACAGGTAGGTCATTGGTTGTTACCAATGTTTCATTTAGCGTTATATTGGAAAAAAATGAAAACTTGATGTTTTGATTGGTTATTGTACACATGCATTTAATGGAAAAACACATATTGACCATAACCAGTATACAAAGGGCTTTTGCTGAGACAATAAACCATTATGTCATGAGTTGGCAATCTGGCAATGTCAAAAGGAAAATCCTTTACCATCTTTGGAATTTTAGCAGTGAACTAAGGCCATATAACCCCCAGATTATCTGCTTTGAACTGGATTATATGGCAGTGTAGACAGGGCCTAAGTGACATTGATTGGGTTATTTTCAAAGATATAAGAACAATAGAAGTTCTGATAAGCCATGTTGGAATGGACAAGTGAAGGTTGTTTGTTATGGAAAAGGAAACAAGATGTTATCTATTTGCCACAAACTAATAAAAATAGACAATGGATGTGAGCTGAATGAAAAACAAAAAGAGTTTATGAAGATGTAGTTCCACATAACACAATGGAACACGATTTTTGTTCCTGGGTTATAAGTGTTATTTCCTAATTGGTTCTATCATAAAAACATGGAGAATGTTTATTAAACTGCAAAAACTTTGTTTTTCCGGAACATTCTGCAGCTCATTTTGCTATAGTTTTTCCAATGAATATCTCCTTGAGTCTCAACTAATTCAACACAGTTTGTGGCAGCCACAAAAACAAAGTTTCCGGAGTATAACAACTAATTTCAAAGTAAGACCTGCAAAACTAAACAGAAACAAAACACATTTCAAACCAGGAGCAGCAATCTTTTCAAATTTTGTTACATAGTGAAATAGAACAAACTCCTAAAATATAATTTTCAAAATTCTAGTAAGAATAGATGGAATATATACTTTATGTATGCAATCTATCTATATAACTCATCTCTCTCTCTCCACACACACACGTTTAATTATTTATATGTATATTTGAACCACAAAGGCTCCTACACTGCTTGATGGATCTTGACCAAACTTGCCACACATAATAACTGTGACCTACTTAAAATACTGGTAGGCCTTAGGGGAAATGGCAGAGAATGATGGGACCATATCCAGAAAGTTGTATGTATCCCATGGACCAAACTTGGTACACCTATCCGTCATAATCCATCTTAAAATTCTGGTGGAGTTAAGTCCACCCACGTCTGGAGAGCCATGCCAATCCTAACAATGGATTTGGACACAACTTGGCACATGGACCTATCATGGTCCAACAAAAAATATACTGGTAGCATGGGGGAAGGGTTTGACACAGGATGATGGGAGTTGTAGTTTGCCCACATCTGGAGACCATGCCTTTTTGACGCACAACTGAGGGCACAGTTCTTCTTCAAACTAGTCATATAGGTCAGCCTACTTGCCAGGATGTATCTCCCAATGCCCATACCCCTTTGCTAGACACACTGGGATGATGGGAGTTGTAGCCCAAGAAGAAGACTGGGTTGTCTAAGGGAAACAGAAAGTACTTCTTTGTATTTAAGTGTGGGGAATACTGTAATTGTGTGGTTTTTCTTTTATCAAGTAAGGTTATTTTAAAAATCCCAAAAGATAAATTACTCCAAAAGTAAAGAGAGTACAATTACTGTGAATGAAGAAAACAATATGATGAGGAATGAGCGGGAAAGAGCCAGCTGCAACCCAAGAACTTGCTCAAAGGTTGCCATGGAAACCTAAATCAGACAGACGTGGTCAGGACCTGAGGGAGAAAGGAAGTACTGCTTCAGCTTATGTTTCCCCTTGGTGACTAATAATTCCATATCTTTTATCTCGTGAGGTGACTGCAGAACGCCTTAAAAATGCACTCCCATGAGAGAAGTTCCTCCAAAAGCCAAGAAAATTAAATTACATCCAACATGTGGGACAACCCAACAGCGTGAAATGTAACTCAAAACAAGTGGGAAAGAGCCAGTGCATCAAGGGCGGCAGAGACCTCAGGACAGCGTGAAATCCTTGTTCCACTCACCAAGCAGATCTAGGGCTAATAGTCCATGTATAAAATCCATAAGATGAGACCATATTGAAATATAACAAGAAACGAACTCTTTATATCCCAAAATCTGTTGAATACTTTTCTTCTTCTTCTTCTTCTTCTTCTTGGGTTTTCTTTGCGAACAAAGATTCAGGAAGGACTCATCCCACGCTTTCTACAAGCGCGTTGATGATTTCAGAGGTTGGATGTGTCCTTCGAACCTGTGCAATGGATTTTTCTGGTGGAGCGCAGCGTGCACAGAACTGGCCTCACCCTTTAAACCAAAGGTTCATCTGCAAGCTTGGATGGTGGCAGCGAGATCCTCAGGTCATAGGTTTGGTTTAGTTTCCTTCTCTTAGATGGTTGACCTTACAGGGTTAAACGAGAACCATCTGCCCGGGTTTTGAAATCAAAGTTTTCCGTCTCCTAGGATGGTTGCCAAAAGGCTAGAAAGCCCATCCTGCCCATTGACGTTCTTTGTCAGATTCTTCGGTTGTGACCTGTCTGGCATGGGAGGTCCTACCGGTGACTATTATGCCACTGCCAGTATAGCTCACAACTTCATTAGGGTACGCAAGCCTCTCCCCCACGACAAGGGGGTGCCAACAGAGAGGTGTTGAATAGCAAGACTACTAATAAAAATAATTTTGTTTTTGTGTGCATTCAAGTCATTACTGAGTTGGCAGGCCTATCTCAGAGGCTCAGAGATTGTGACTTCCCCAAGGCCATTCATTTGTTTCTGTGGCAAAGATAGGATTTGAACCCTGGTCTCCCAGTGGACTTAATTTGGTATTTCATGCTGCTATGTATGGCTTTCTCCAGATATTTTTAAAAAAGTCTCTCTCTCTTCGTTCATAAGCAGAGGAACAACTGAGGAAGTGCTTACCAGATTTTCCCCCTTTCATTATACATTCTGGTAGCTTTATATTATTTCTTCTTGAAGTGTAATTGATCTAAAGTAGAAAAAAATAGTTGGAGTAGATTTAAAGTAGATTTAAAGTAGAAAAAATAGTTGGAGGGCAACATCCTCTGCCATTCTTTTTCAGAACCTCAGTCATGCACATCTGCTGTTTAGTGACTGCTGTCTGTCTTGTAACACACACATCTGGTGATTGCACTTGCTCAGACTCCCAGAGCTCTCAGAGTGTTTGTTGACCTGCAGCAAGACCCAGTATTATGTAGTGGTCTGAGTGTGGCTCTAGAAATCAGGATTTGATTCCCTGATTGGCTATAATTGAAACATAAGGACATTTTCTTTGAGCAGCTTGGAAACTAAAACGACTCAAATGCAATATTACTTTATAGCAAGTGTTGGCCTAACATCACTTAAAGAAATTTCACATGCCTGGAAGAGACCACACTTACATAAAAATTACTCAAATTAAAATTACTGGCTAACAGAGCATAAATGTCATATAGAGTGATGAAGGAAAGAGCTTTGTTTGCAAATGAAAATAAATAAAAATGACATGAACAAGGAAGAGCTGAAGCCAACATTTAATAAAATGTAATAACCTGATTCTCCATTTCAAACCTCAAGCACAAGGGGTCACTGTTGCCTAAGGAAAGATATAGAAGAAGACCAGTCCAGAGCTCCTCCTTTCAAAGTGGCTGAAAACCCAGCCTGACATTACTGATATCACACAAAGAATGCTTCAGCCCCGAAATCTATTCAAATGATTACCTCAAAGGGAATCTGGATCGGATCCTGTTCTTCGGTCTGTCAAGGAAAGGGATTTTGAGGAACCAGAAGACACACTGCTGGGCTTTGTTCCTCTCCTTGCCATGGTTGCCTGGCAGAATGATTCTGTGGTGAAGCAGCTGCTGCATCTGCTTCTCCTCCACACAGCCTGGGAGATGGGGAGCGGCCAGCTCCATTATTCTGTGCCGGAGGAATCCCAGCATGGCACCTTTGTGGGCCGCATTGCCCAGGACCTGGGGCTGGAGGTGAGTGAGCTGGTGCCTCGGATGTTTCGGATGGTCTCAAAAGGACAGAAGGACTTCTTTGAGGTAAATGTGCAGAATGGGATCTTGTTTGTGAATTCCAGGATAGACAGGGAGGAGCTGTGTGCTGATAATACTGATTGCTCCATCCATCTGGAGGTGATTGTTGATAAACCTCTGAGGGTGTTCCATGTGGAGGTGGAGATCAGGGACATAAATGACAATGCTCCTGTTTTCTCTGCAAATGAACAAATTCTGAGCATAGCAGAGGTCATAACGCCAACTGGCACCAGATTCCCATTAGAAGAAGCCTCTGATGCTGATATTGGTCCTAATGCTCTTTTAACCTACAAGCTGAGGCCCAATGACTATTTCAGTGTGGAACAAAAAACAGATGGCCACCATAATAAACCCTTAGCAATTATATTAAGTAAACCATTGGACAGAGAGGAGATCCATACTCATCATTTGTTACTCACAGCCACTGATGGGGGAAAACCAGAACTCACTGGCACAGTCCAGCTGGTGATCAATGTGTTGGATACCAATGACAACCCTCCTGTTTTTAACCAGTCAGTTTACAGGATAACGTTGGTAGAAAATGCAGCTAATGGCACACTAGTCATCAAACTGAATGCCACTGACTTAGATGAAGGAAGGAATGGGGAAATCTCCTTTTCATTTTCTGCACACGTAGCACAAAACATTCAAAAGATTTTTAACATAAATTCCAAAACAGGGGAAATAACAGTGAATGGAAGAGTAGATTTTGAAGACAGAAATGTATATGATCTTAAGATTGTAGCAGAAGATAAAGGCGCTTTCCCCTTGTATGGGCACTGCCAAGTGATCATTGAGGTGTTGGATGTGAATGACAATGCCCCAGAGGTGTCCGTCTCATCCCTCTCAGTGCCAGTCCCAGAGGACTCCCCACCAGGGACAGTGGTGGCCCTCATCAGTGTGTCAGACAAAGACTCTGAAGCCAATGGACAAGTCACATGCTCCCTGTGGCCTCCTGGCCTCCCCTTCAAACTGGTGTCCACCTTCAAGAATTACTATTCCTTAGTGGTGGCTGAGCCCCTGGATCGGGAACATATGTCTAAGTATGGATTGATGGTGATGGCCCAGGACCACGGGGTTCCGTCTTTGTCAGCCAGCAGTACTGTGGTTGTTCCAATCAGTGACATCAATGACAATGCACCTGCTTTTGCACAGCCTGCTTACACAATCTTTGTGAAGGAGAACAATCCACCAGGTGCCCATATCTTCACAGTGTCTGCATTTGACCTAGATGTAGCGGAGAACAGCCTAATCAGCTACTGGATCGATGAAAAGCTGTGGCCACTTTCAAGTTACATTTCAGTACACTCAGAGAGTGGGAAGCTCTATGCTTTGCAGCCTTTGGATTACGAGGAGCTGAAGCTTTTGGAGTTCCAAGTGAATGCCAAGGACGCTGGGCTGCCCTCCTTGTGTGGCAACGTGACTATTCAAGTCTTTGTGGTGGATGAGAATGATAATGCCCCTGCAGTGACTGGGCAGACTGAAGACAACTCTATTCTTCTAGTCCTTCCTGTGTCAGCTGGGCACATGGTGGGCAAGATTCATGCTCTTGATTCTGATTCAGGATACAATGCATGGCTGCGCTATGAACTGCATGAAGGAAATAGTGGGCCTTGGCGTGTGGGCCTGTATAGTGGTGAAATCAGTACCATCCGCTCTATGGATGAGGCAGAAGGCAGCAGGAGTCATAACCTGCGTGTACTTGTAAAGGATCATGGCAAGCCTCAGTTATCAGCCACAGCCACACTGAGTGTATCACTAGTGACAAGTGCCCAGGCCATCCAAACCCATATCCGCCTTCCCAGGACTGATGAGAGCTCGAAGCCAAAGGCAGACCTTGTCAATTTGTACTTGATCATTGCCATCTGCTCAGTGTCCAGCTTATTCCTGCTGGCAGTCATCACATATGTAGCTCTGCGGTGCCAGTTTCAGCCCACGGAGCCAATGGTATATGGTCCTGGAACAGCCACACTGGTCTGTGCCAGCGAAGTGGGCAGCTGGTCCTATTCAAACCGCCACAGCCACATCCTGGCCGGAGTCAATGGGGAGGCTCTGGCCAAGAATGACCTCATGGTCTTCAGTCCCAACATCCCTGCTTCTTCTGAGAATGGGAATCAGCAGGACCTTCTCTGTGGAACGGTTAGTATTATTCATGGTAGGTTTTCTTTTCTGACAAAGAATAATTTCTTTAAGACTGAAAAACAATTTCATTGAACTTAATTTCACTAATAATACCCTTGAAATAATACTTTGTGTATGCAACTTCAAGTTGTCCACTGACTTATGGGAAACCATGAATTTAACAGGTTTTTAAAAGATAAGACATTGTTATTAGATGTAGTTTCACAAATTATTTTCTCTGAACTATAGCCTATAGCACCTAGTACTCATTATTCATTTCTCATCCAAGTACTAAAAGGAGATGACCCTGCTCAGCTTCCAAGAATGGACAGGATCTGAGGCCCTCCTGGAAAATTAATTGGTGAAAAATGATTTTTGTAAAGTACATTTCCCCAATCAATTGAGTATAGTTACTTGGAATGCTATTGTAAGTGATGGAAAAATGTATTTCAGAATATATAGAAAAAAAATGATACCTTTGGAATGTACTGTCCATGAAACCTAGGAATGGAAACTATAATGTTGTGAATAGCCTATTGGAAAACACTATTCTTTTCTCTGAAATATACTTCTTGGAGTTCATGTGGAAAAAGAGATGGCACAAAGACCACTTTGTATTTATAAAATATAACGTACTTCATAAACTCTGGTTTCAGAATAGTTTTCAGGTATTTACCTATATCTAATTTGAAAAAAACTCTGCAGCACATAAGCCAGTGGTACAGGGCTGTAGCCAGGATTTTGATTTGGGAGGGGCTGAGACTGTTTCCGGGGGGGGGGGGCTGAATCTGAGTGAGATATGATCTACCCTAGCAAACCTTTTGTATTGTTATCCCAATACCCCCATGCATATGGAATATATTGAGCATGGTGATCAGATCATGATATGAATACACATAACAGTTTAAATAATGTACCAGTAAGACCTTCTCGCAGACCACCCTGAGAATTGGGGGGGCTGAAGCCCCCCAAGCCCCCACCCCACCCCGGCTACATGCCTGCAGTGGTATAATATATTATGGTGTCATTCAAGGTTACCTATTAGAAAAAGCTTTAATAACAAAAATGGCTATCTCGTGACATTGTAGTTTAAAGAAACTACAAATATCTCAAATAATTTAATCTTCTGCAAAAAAGAAAATCATGGTCCTGTATAGATGATTCATTGTATAATGTTGGTTACAAATGTAGGAGCATATCATGTTTGGACAGATCCAAACTATATGGTGCTTCTATCATGCTCATGCATGTACATCTTTCCATTTATAAAGAAGTTTTATGCAGACAAGACATAGAAGGCATATAGCTCAAAGCAGGATAATACCTTCCCCCTCAATTGTATATTCATTGTTGTTGTTGTTTTGCTTGAAAGTTGACTCTGACATATAGTGATCTGGTTTAAGATTTTTCTTGTCTAGTTTCTTTCTTAGGAGGTTTGCAATTTTCTTTTTCTATGGCTGAGAATATGTGATCTGTCCAGGGCCAACCCAGTGTATTTCCATGACTGAGCAGGGAACTGCCTCCTTTTCCCCTCTGAGTCCTACTCCAAGATTCACATCAGTACACAACATTGGGTTTTTGTACATTATACACCATGTCAGATTGGACCTACTTTAGCAACAGGATTTATGGTTTTAAAAAAAATAATGTATGGATATTTTATATTAATATTCTGTTTATCCAGAATAAATATTGATGAGCAACATATACATTACTTCTATAATGAATTTTGTTAAGAATGCATGGTGACAAATAGTGCAAAATATTAGGCAATTTGACAGTTCCATTCGACGTGGGTTCTGTGTGTTTCTGACTTGTTTTGTAATCAAGACTATGCTTAATATTTATTTCTCGCTGTGGTCCACTGACCACCATAAATTACAATGAACAATGATATATTATGAGTATTTAATACTATGCAACATGACCAGATCTCTGAGAATTTATATTACAGAAAGTGTGGGGAAATACTTTCTTTCATAAAATTCAAGAAGTGGTAGAGTTAGACCTCTTTATAAAGTGGTTAGAGTTATATAAATATTTCACATTTAAGAACTTGACTGTCTATGTTAGTCATCTGTGGCAGGTCAAAGCATCTGAGCTATAGCATCTCAAAGTTTTCTTTAAGCAAAAGCTTATTTATTCTGTTTCCCCTGGTTTTTTTTTTTAAAAAATATTCTGTTTAAGATGTCTCTTGTAGGTATTTTATGTATTTTTAAACATATAATTATCTGTGGGTATCTGAAATATTTTTATAAACTCACTTAAGTTTTGGCATCTTTGAGGATTTTTTTCTTAGCAAGCAATCATCTTGCTAAGATATACTGAATGAGAAATACTTATTTTTTGCTGTATATACTGCTTGTACCACAGTCATGATATATTGAAAATTAATAACCAAATAACCCTCTACTTAAACAAAGAACCAGGAATTACCAACAAAATACTGAATCACAATATGGATTCAATATCAATTAAAAACATATTACTTTTTATTTTTCCTTTGTTCAAGGAATATAGTTTAAAAGATTCCTATATCTCCTGTAGCTTCCAACAACCATGGAAGGTAGGTTAAGCAGACTGCCAGTTCCATGTTAAAGTTGCTGTCCATGTCTAGCTTGTGCCTGCTGGCAATCTTCACCTATGTGGCTCTGCGGTGCCAGTGTCAGCCCAAGGAGCCAATGGTATATGGTCCTGGAACAGCCCCACTGGTCTGTGCAAACGAAGTGGGGAGTCAGTCCTATTCAAATTGCCACAGCCACATCCTCCCAGGAGTAAGTGGGGTGACTGGAGTCAAGAATGATCTTATGGTTTTCAGCCCCAACATCCTCATCTTTGCTGAGAATGGGAAGGTGAGGAATGAACAGGTTTCGAATTCAACTGGACAGGTAAATGTCAGGAACTTTTCCATCTTTCGTTTTTCTTCTGATGTGTATATGTATATAGAATCGAAATCCTATTTAATGACTACTTTAGTGGTGAGAGTGTATTTTTTCCTTATTCCACAAAATGAAAGGTGTGCCTATGGCTTCTTATCCACTGGATGGACTAACATAGTGCCCATTCACCCCCATATCTTCAGATTACTGAAAAGGAGGTTCCACCTGCCCATTAGGAAGAGCTTCCTGTCTTTATGAACCATGAAGTTTTCTACCCTGGAGGGTGGTGGAAGCTCCTCCTTTGCAGGCTTTTACACAAGCAGTAGATGGCCATCTGTCAGTGGTATTTTGATTGTGTTTTTTCTGCCTGGCACAAAGATGCGGACTGGATGGTGCTTGAGGTCTCCTCAAACTGAATGATTCTAAGATTCTATTCTATGATTCTATACTGAGCTGAGCTGAGCTTTTACTGCATAAAAATGCAGGCAGATTCATGTTGCTTATTTTACGTTTGCATGACACACCTGTAGGTGACACACTAATGTGCCACAACACACAGGTGGAAAACTTTTGTAATGACACTCCAATTTCGGTAAGGATCACGCGTAGATAGAAGCACGGTCCAACACGATTTTTATTGCAGGTACAATACTTGTAAAGCTAAAGCACCGGCCCGCCACCCAAACACACCTTTTATACCCAAGAGCCCCTCCCCTTGCCCATGCAATGTCCAGGCAGGGTTGCACCATATCCGGGTGATTCAGCAAGTCCCATAGTCCAAAGGGATGTGACCTCATTAGTCTCTGAGTCAGCACTAATAATCCATTGTCCAATGCCCAAGTCCAGAAGAGGTTACCTCACTTCCCCTGGAGGCACCTGGAAGTTACATCACTCCCAGCTTGACTCAGCATAGTCCAGTAACTAGATCAAAGGTCCCCAGGGAACTGGGACAAAGGTCAGCTACCTCATGGCAGGCTGGAAACCTGAACTTCTTCCAAGCTCAGATTTCCCAGATCTGACATAACGTCCTTCTCCACCACGTCCTCCCTGTAGAAATAAAACACCATTCAGTCTTTGGGTGGAAGGGGCCCCACATACTTCTTTAACAAGTTACAGTGGAACATTAGGGTGAACCTTGCCTAAACTCTTCTCGGTAAAAGGAGGGTATACGAGACTTTGTTAACTGCCTTCTCCACTCTGAAAGGCCCAATATACTTTGGGCTTAATTTCTTAGATGGATATCCCAACTTTAAATTCTGCGTGGATAACCATACCAGGTCCCCTCTACATACTCCTCCCCTTCCTGTCTTCGCCTATCCCCAAATAGCTTGTACGCCCGTTCTTTCCCCAGAGCTTCCGTTACCTCCCTCCAATCGTCCCGCTCGCATCTTCCACTCACTCTTCTCCTCCCACCCAACTCCAACAATTGGGGTAAAGGAGCCACATCGTGTCCGTAGATTATTTCAAAGGGGACTTTCCCGTGGAAGAATGCACAGAGCTATTATATGCCATTTCTGCATTAGGCAACAAGTCTGACCAGTTATTCTGTTCCTTATTGCTAAATATCCAGTGAGATATCCCCTAATGATTTCTGCGCTCTCCACGCCCCCATTGCAAGAAGGATGATAAGCAGTCGTAAGTTTCCTTTGAGCCCCAGCACCTCTAAAAATCTCTCCCAAAACCGGGCAGTAAACTGGACTCCTCGATCGCTAAGAACTTGTTCCGGCACCCGCAAACCGATACACATGCTGCACGTACAACTCTGCCAGCCTTTCCGCTGATGGTAGCCCTCTCAAAGGGGACGAAATGGGCCTGCTTTGAAAATAAATCCAGCACCGTCCAAAATATACTTATAACCCCGACTAGAGGGCAACTCCCCCACGAAATCACTGACATGCGTCCACGGCCGTACTGGGGATGCCACTACTTGATCAACCCTTGAGGTCGCAGCCGGATCCTTATTCCTAGCACAATCTC